>KK351292.1:70732-83366 GCA_000671755.1 Glossina brevipalpis | reverse complement strand
CAGAGTTAACGGTCATCTATCTGAGTCTTTCGCGCTACCGAATGGGATTCCACAAAGATCACCTCTTTCAGTCACAGTTTTCCAAATTGCGTTTAATGAATTAAGTAACTTTCTAAGCCGAATCCTTAAAATAGATCATCGTCTCTACGCTGACGATTTGTACATCTTAACAAAACAAAAAGACAACAAAAACAGTCGACATTCTCGAGTCTACCATAAATGATATTTCAATCTGGGCCAACTTTTCAGGAGCGAAAATTTCCATTCAAAAGTCAAAGAAGATGCATATTTGTAGAAAGCATCTATGTGATGGAGAAAGTCAACTTATTTACGTGAATAATTTACTTATACAGAATGTAGACACTCTCCAAATTCTTAGTATCACATTCTCTAACACTTACCGTTGGAAACTACATTGTCTCCATTTAAAGAATTCAATTGTAAGAAGGGCGAACTTTATACAATATATTGCGCATGTTAACACCATTGCGTACATTACCAAAATGCTTGTTCTTAGTAAGATCGACTACGGTCTGGTAATTTAGTGCAATAACTGTAAATCTAATTTAAACTTCCTAAAACCGATCTATCATCAAGCTATTAGAGCCAGTACCTATGCTTTTCGGTCGACGTCCATCAAAAGTATTACAGCTGAAACCGATCTCCCAGATTTGGAAAATAGTATTTATGAGTTAAAAGCTAAACTCATCCCCAAACTTCTCAATTACAGCAAATTCGTTCTTGGCGAAGACGTTAAAAAATCTGTTGCTGCTAAGAAAACCAGAAGAAAACACCATCTGCTGTTGACTACTGTTTATATATTGCAAACGAATTGAAAATTCCTGTAAAAATTTGTCGATATTTTGGACCCAAACCTCCATAGGTTTTAAAAGGATACTGTACCACACATCTCAAAGCGATATTTTAACTGGAACATACTAGTATTCAAGAAGTACTAAAGGCACTGGAACACCAGTAATGGTCCAGTTTGTAAATTTTTCTAAAGTGATTTCACAATAGAACTATATGATTGTGTTGAAAAAAAACCTAATGTCGTTGGTGTGGCTCGACTACATGTTGCATCTAGACGCACCAACTTTATTTATTTGTTTCTTCCAGCACTTGGAACTGGAAGAAACTTCTAAATCCAAAATAAATGTTCAATTGTTTTTTACGACAATTGACAAAGTTTTATTTTCAAAATACTAAATATAGACTACAATTATTATAAACTAATCTAGAATTATTTGACTAAATACTACATTAAGACCAAATACGAAAATGATGCACTTGCATTTTGCATTTTATTTCCAGAATTATGAACAACTTGAAGTGTGTCACAAAAATGCAACATAAGCAAATTAATGTAAATAATGACGACACACTTCAAGGTCTAGATTATGCAATTAGCGATATCGTTGTCTATGGTCAGTTAAACTAAATAGACAAACATAGAAACATAACTGTGCATATGCAAGTGCATGAACAAAGTAAAGCAAAGCTACGTTAATAAGTGCATATACAACCAAACATGAAGGTGCAAAGTAATAATAAGAAAACAACGAATAAATGTATTGAAAATGAATGAAATACAAATACCTAAAACTAAACAGTATTGAAAATGAATGAAATACAAATAATTAAAACTAAACAGATACTCTTGCGATACTTCTCTGTCTAAGTACAAAAAAGAGTTCAGGCCAAACCACGTCTTCAGGAACCTAGTTGAAGAGAGAATCCAAAAACTAGAAAATGACGGTTGGCATCTCCTTTACACTGCCGGCTCTAAATCCGTCGATTTTCCACTTGCTTTTGCCGTGGTAGACGCTTCTGGGCAAGTTCTACTAAATCGAATACTTCACGAAAGTGCCTCGATATTCACAACTGAAGCGAGAGGTATTCTTCAAGCTATTAACTTTGCCAATAATAAGAAGCTTGAAAGTATTATTATCACCGATAGCTTATCCGTATTAAAAGCTATCCAAAATCCTTCAATTTCTAAATGGAACATCATTAACATATTAAAAAATACCATAGCTACATCTGGAGATAAGATTAAAATTCTTTGGGTTCCTAGTCATATCGGTTTAACAGGAAATGAGCAAGCTGATCGAGCAGCGAAGTCTGCTGTTTCCGCCCATCTATTTATATATGTAACTATATCAAGGAAAAGTTGGACCTTCAAAGATACATTGCAAAAAAAGTGAAAGAGAAAATAATAGAGGCCAATAAACAACGTTATCATCAGCACTTTTCTTCTGTTAATCCGGACCTTGTTTCTCCAATATATCCAACTAATATTAGCAAAGTCAAGATTAAAACATTTGCTAGGATTCGTCTTGGGCATACCATTGCAACACACCAATGGATACTTAAGAAATCTTCTGCCCCTGTCTGCAGTTATGGTCAAATTCTTATAACAAAGCACCTTCTTTGCAACTGCGTTAATCTTACGCTTATTAGAAGAATCATGTTTGGATCAACTAATTCCATGGATATCCGGAAATTAGCTACCGAATATAACATCAATTTAATATGTAACTTTTTTAAAACTACTAAGCTTAGTTTTTAATCTAAGTTTCTTAAAAAAGACCCCATAGCTGCTAGTGCTTAATTAATTTCTTTAATCTAAGAATTTATTTCATTAGTCTAGAAAATGTAATAACAATAATAATAATAAAACTAGTCTAAATCGGTGAAACACTACACTTTCATCTATTTCTTTGAAATAATGTGTACTCACCACAGGTCGTGCTGGTGTCTTAGACCAGTAGAGGAGAATGTTCATTATCGAATACAAAGCCCTCAAATATATTTCTTTTCGATCGTTTAGACATATCCTTTAACTGTGATATTATAAATGTACATTTTTATTTTTAAAAGTATTCCATGGTTTTTTGTACTCCTATCATTTCATGAATTTTTGTTATCTATAAAATTTCGGTACAATCTCTTCCGTCAATAAGTAGCAATATCGACAACGCAGGAACAATTTTTATGTAGAGGGACATAACTAATTACAAGTTAATGCAGAGATGTCTGGTATCTATGTGTAGGTATTTAAGAATATTATTCGCTTTTATACTTTGAATTAAATTTGCAGATACAATACGGATTTTATTTTTCGCGTATATGATCAAATGAAAAGCGAAACGATGTACTTTAGCTTTGACTGCTCTATTAACGGAAATTTTGCTCATTTTCAAATATCTCCTTCAACGATTGCAAATTTAATCAAGTTTGTTTTTTTAATATATTTTTTTAATTAGGTAACGTAGCACAACAAATAACCTTTTTCATAGCATAGCATTCACTTATTATTAATTGAGCTACTGCAAGCTGACGACAGTTTATGAGTTTTTTAAGTTTAGTTAAGTTGGGAAAAGAACTCGATAATTAAGTCAACTTTTTTATGAATTTTTTTTTAATGAAAATCAGCAATTAAGCTTTGATTGATTTTAAATTGTTCGTAAATATATTAAAAATTTTATCGATTTTTTTTATTTCAATAAGCATTGATTTGAACGATAAAGCGACTAACAGAGAGAAATACGCCAATTAAATCAAATCTGTAGTATGCAACACCTACGGGAAATATTTCAAACTCAATCATTTACTATTTTTCAATTAGTTTTCAAATTATTATTATTACGCATTTATTAGAGGTTTATGAATTTCATTTTTTACTTTTTGGTCATTTTCATTGAGACTAATGTCTAGCACATAAGCTCTATCCGTAGGCGTTAAATTAAGGCTTAACTTTTAAGGATTTCCAATACCTTTCATTAATTACCTTAATAAAATTAGAATATTAGTATAATATATTTATTTTTTTGGTCAGCTAATAGAAGTAAGTAAAATTTGTGATCGCTTATTATATTTAGAATTAATACTAATAAAATATCGATAAGATATTTATAAATAAAATTATTCTTAATTTATCACGAAAGCATGCTGTAGTTTTTTTCTTCTTTGAATAATGCAAAACTCACTTATACCCATCTATGGAAAAAAGCTTTTACGCAGATTATCCTACCTCCTTCTTAAGGAGCTTGAAGTTTATTAGTCTGGCCGCGTCGTTGTGTTTCTAGCATATTACGTTCTTACGCACTCGAGTCTCTTTCAAGTCCATTGTGTTTTTGGTAGCAAGCTTTATCTAAACCAAATGTAAATCTTAGTTAACATTTCCGTCTCCTTCCTACGTTGCTATAAAATAGAAACTCCATCTTTTCAGTCCAGCTTTTTACTAGGCTAGCCAAATCTTAGTTGACCACTTTCTTTTTTTCTTACTAACCTGTGGTATTTAGTTTGATGTGATTTTAGCAACCGCAGTCTCATTTTAATTAGCCTGAATATTTCTAATTCTTAGCTAGACTTGCACTTAGCAGACTTGTAACTAGTCATTTCCACCGACATATCAGAAAGCTTTTAATACGTTCTGCATGCGCTGTGGATTCGTCAATTTATCAGTTTTATTTCCGTCCTGATTTCGAAGCAGAATGATGATCTAATAACCTAAGAAGGATATAATATGGTAGATGCAAAAAAAATACGCAGAAAAATAAGGTAATAATTATAATCGTGATCTGCATCCGCGTGATGTTGTCAAATATAACGTTGCAGTATATTCAAGAGATCATTATCTTTATAGAATATAATACATTCCTGAATGAACTTTCCGTTATCTAATGAAATACATTTGACATAGAAGTGGTGATTTCGTGGATGTCATTAAAAAAATTATAATTTTTCATCATCCACTTAAATAGACGCGAACTGTGAAGGTTTAAGAAAATATCTAAAATAGGGAGAAGAAAGGCCGCAACTGTGGTTGAACTCTTAAGAAGCGCCTCTAGCAAGTCAGTACACGTGGGTTCAAATTTCATTACGGTAGAGTTTTTCATAGATGAAGAAACACCAACGCGCCGATAGTCTAAACTGCTAGTGCTCTCATCTCTCTAGTCTAAGAACTAATTTCATTAGTCTGGAGCATAACAATAATAATAATAAGGAGAAGAAATGCGCTTACAGACAGTGCCACTTAGTTTTTAGTCCCAGAGTAATTTTCAAAGGCGCGACTAATTTTTAATTTTTGTCAAGATTACTTAGCTTCAAAAAAAAAACAAAAAATAAAAATCAGGTTAAAAGTTAGTTTGGATAATCATTTTTCATTTCAAATGTAACTTCTTCCTTAATACTTGCTCATTTTTTTGTTGTGGATAGGTTCCGAGTATCTATTAATTTTTTTCCGGTGAAAACTGAATCTCTTTCGCGCCTATCGCGTCTGATAAAAATGAAAGTAATTAAGGTTCATGTCAGGAGACTGGTAGTCATTCTACTAATTTGAATCTGATTTTTTTTATATAACGACTCTTTCAAAATGTGAGATGTCCGGCTCAACCCATTTTCAATTAGATTCGTCCCTAAAGAAAATGACTCTGAATAGATTGATAAAAGGTCGGACTATCTCAAAACTTCTTCAACATTACGTGCACCCGGGTAAACTTTGCATGTTCTTATTGTGGAGTACCGTAAACTATATTTAGAATAACTATACACAATTTCTCTTGAGAATCTAAGAAACAATGCGAGCACACAACGAAGATACAAATTAAAAACGCTTCAGAAAATGGCACATTTTTGTTCAAAGTAAATATACAAACAGAAAATCATTTTTAATATTTAGCCTTATTTGTAGATGATTTTTTAGACATGGAATAAATCCATTAATTGGACATGATATAATAATTTTGTTAGGGATTGTGAGCTCTACATACGTGAAACTTATATAAGATCTGAAAATGATCAGTTTTTTAACAAGTATGCAACGACGTTTGCTGATTTTCTAATTTAAAGCGAGTTAACACCGGAATTGTTCGTCTTTATGAAGTATTATGAATTATTCGTGGGAATCTAAAATAAAGAATAAGACAACTTTTTTAAATCTGGTTTATCCCCTTTGTGTGGCGTCTATTAAAGCAACGTTAAAACAATTGTTATCGAATATAATACAACTGCCTTTCGCGACTATAAAAAATTCTTTTAGTTATCTGCAAATATGATAAAGTAGTGGACAAATTTAAAGAACATCTCACCTACGATAAATAAAAAACAATTTAAAATAAATATAAAAATAATTTTAAAAAGTTGTTAATACCTTTAGATATATCGGATTTGTCGTGCATTCTTAAAGTACTGAAATACGGCCCAAAGGCTTAATAAGCCACAAATCGCATGGAGATATCACAAGAAAAATTATATAATTACGATTATCTACAAAGTGTTGCCAACTAATGACTTGAGATAAATGCAGCAAGTGATCGACATGTTGAACTGGTAAACTCCCGATATGCCTTGCAATCATCACATGTTTTACTTGATCTAACGATTGATGTTAATAAATTCGTCTGAAATCAAATATAACTTCACATTCGTTTGTGAGAGCTGGTCTAGTGCAGAGGTATACGGAAAGCGTCTGATCGCAGTCGCTGGATGGGATCGTAGACTTCGTCATTCGATGAAAGTGCAGGGAAAACCCCTGCAGGAAGAAACCCTATAGGGACTTAGACTTCGTGCGTGGGTCTGAGGTTGCCAAGAAGGTCAAGGGTAATATACCACATATAGCATAAGCACATGATGTACTTAACAAACTCACTTTTAAGTACTTCTTTTTATTTTAAGTATTAATTTTCATTTTGGTAGACATACTGTAAGCATTTATTTTAAGTTTCTTTTTCTTTCTTTCATTACCGTAAGCGTTTATTTTAAGTTTCTTATTTCTTTTATTACTACATTAGCGTAAGTATTATTGAATGTCTATATATACCAAGGCACTTTAAATAAAAAGAACACTTGCTGTCTCGAGACAACACTTTCCCCATTGTTATTCATAATTCCTAATTAACAGACTGCTCCACGAATTTCGCGAAACTCAATTTGCGCGCTGCGCGAATGGTTAATTAAGAAATCAGAATCAATCATAACAAAGTCAGAATCATTTCATAACACAAGGCTGACAGCCTGGTTGAGGTTGGTTTAGAGAGATTTATGTCCCTCCCGTCGGTCCGTGGGCGTGGTGGTAAAACGAAGAAGGGGGTAGGACCACTCCTGCTGGCACTGCGGAATCATCGGACGTTTTTAAGAAGCCAATGGTGTGGTTAACCGCGTTAATGCAGTACATGTTACGGTCATAGACCGCTTTTAAGGGCTGGTAATGGACGTTGATGTCTCATGTCTCATTTCCCGTTGCCAGGAAGTTGTTGGGTGTCGCTAACGAGTATGACGCTATATTATTTGGTCTCATGCAGGAGAATGCGTGCCTTAGAGGTCGCATTGAAGGTTCGGAGGTCCGCGGAGGTTGTTTGCTCATCGCGGGTGCTTTTAGGGAGTGGGCGCTCCCAACCACCCCGGTGTGCACTCCTGGCGTTGTGGCTGCGCCTGCTGCTCCACCTCTGAAGCGAGTGGAGATATGGTCTATGGTTGTCCGCAACAAAAAGGCTACGGACGCTCTTAAAGAGGTTGTTAAGAACGCTAAGGAGCAGGGCAGTTGGGTATGCGAGTTCAGTACGTGAGGCCGATCTGTGGAGGAGGGGCGGTTGTCCGTACCCAATCTATCGTGGAGAGGTCGAAAGTTTTCGCCTGACTAATATTCGGGGATGTTGGGCTGGATGTTTCCATTGATGACAAGATAGCCCCGAAGATTATTATATAAAATACCTATAAATCCCTGAGTCCGTCCAAGCACATGGAGGACATATACGAATTAAATTTCAAGCGATTGTTCAAATGTGAGGAATACCAGAAGGGTGTTCGCACTGCCTTCAAACCATGGCGGGTGTCTTATGTTATCTCGCGGGTGTATTATGTTGTCATACAGACCCTGTTGGATCAAGGGAAGGCTTATGTCAAGTGATTGTACTTTTTGGTGTGCCTGGTTTCCGGTGCTTAAGTTTCGACCATATTATCAATGAATGTATGGTTAAAGGATAGTTTGAAGACACTGTGGACAATCTGGCAAAAGAGCTAGTGTGTGCACTAACGCCACACACTGCAGGAACTTCCAATCAAACTAAGACCGGCAGAACATCTTATATATTTAATTTATAATATGAGTTAAGAATAAATTGACCTAAACTGCTCGGTTATTCCCGTCAAGACTATCACTCTATATCGCCAAAGTAAAGTCAGCGTAGAGCGTCACTAAATAAGAGTGAATCAAAAAAAAGTAATTGTTACACGCCAAGATATACTAATCGACAATCTTTGAAATTGCTTAATTTTATTTAGGAAAATTGCCTTACTTATGTATTAAGCTAACATAATACAAAATATTTACAAATATGCTTAATCTGTACAATTATGAACAATTAAATGGGGCGCCGATGCAATTCGATATTTAGTGCATACGCAGCATTTTCGGGAGTGTGCCGTTTGTTTTACTTTTGTTTTTTTTCTTTTCTTTAATTTTGCGCACTACGCCGTGAATACGTTGTGATGTATGCACGCTACGTTACTAATGCATTACAATATATTTTTTATTTTCCTTGTAGCACCTGTGTCTATTTGTCCGTTTTGCATTAAAAGCTTTGGAGACCTAATGTAACGGATTACCGCTAATCACATTCTCTTTTCATGTTTCCTTCTTTTGCAAATATCACGCCATTTTGCATCTGCTGTTTGCAAAAGAAGAGAAACATAAAGAGAGACCAAAATGTCTCTTCGTTTTGCCCGAAGAAAAAGAACGTCAGAAGTCTGTCTGTATAAAATAAGAAGTGTAGGTTTCGTTAAAAAGAAAAAGAGATTAGTCAGTCAAGTTTTGACCGAGTGGCAAAGACGAACGGGTAACAAAAAAAGAGCATCAATAATTGGTTTACGGGAACATCAGAAAGCAAAAAAAATTTAATTTAATACCTAATGTATAATTCGTTCCGAGTTCTATGTAAATTGTATATTGATCATTATATCCTATTTGATCCATCCATTCTTTCAGCTAATCGCATTCAAAATATGATGATGCGTTATTAGTTGCCAGTTGGATTATTGGTTTACTAGATTATTAGATGCTAGTTTATTAGATTATTATATATAGCATTAATAGATTATTGATTAATTGATTGATTATAACATTAATTTATTATTGACTAATAGATTATTATATCATTGGTTATTAGACGATTTAGTTAAGATTTAATTTTAAGAATCTACTCAGCACGCCAAAATTAGCTGTCTAATATTGTTACCTTTCTGAAGTGCATATTTCATGACGATGGGTACATTTAGCCGTTATTTCGTATTGCCCACTCAAACGGTATGTTGGTAATTCTAACCTATGGCCTCTTGGCCTCCTCCTTCATGGATTCAAATGCCCTGAGAAGGGCTTCTGTTATTTAACTTTTGACTTCGGTTACGATGGATGATGGTAAAGGGTTCGCAGTAACACTTATTGATTCATGTAATTACACTAAATACATTACCGAATGCGATATTCTGGATATTAACTTTCCATAAATTGGTGTGTTTAAGATACTCCATCTGTTATTGATTACACGTTGAAAATCGACAACAATAACATTTTATATTATGCAAACGTCGCCTCTGTCGCAAATTTTCAATATACATCAAAGAACTGACTACTAAACTACTAAAACTAATTGTGTTATGAATTTTTATCAACCAAGGAATATTTGAAAATTTAATCAAACTATATATGAATACGAGTCCATTGCTGAAGGGATATGTTTCAATTGTCATGTTCCATATGGTTGATTTCGATTATGAACCATAGGAATGTGACTATGTTGCTTTATTATTATGGTTGGATACGAAATGTTAGTGTTAGGACTCCAGAAGTCCTCCAAATTATAAATGAGAACGTGCTCATTAATTGATGTATAATAATTTATTACAATCATGGAATTGGCTACGGAAAACTACTTCTAATCAATCTAAGAAAACCATTCCTTAGCTAGGGTTGAGGTTACTTTTATATATATATATATATCTATAGGTATAGTTGTAATTATACACGTATACGCCTTATTTAACATATAGGTGTATTCTAGTTTTCGTGCTATTTTGTTATTTCACTCTTTGCGCATAATGCTTAGTTTTTAATTATCAAACTCGTTTGTTAACTCTCTCTCTCTCTCTCTCTCACTTTCTGAACATAAATAATTCTATTTTAAATTGTACAAAATTATGACATTTTATTGCCGAATTCCTAAAATAATAAAAATTTCTAAATAATTTCTAAATGATACGTCTCTCTGTAAATATACACGTTTGTGTGTAATTTACATGAACAGTAAAGTTAAGACTTTTGCTAAAAGAAAATATACAAGAGTCAATATAAGAATTATATGTACCGTTAGACAAAAGCGAATGCTTTCATATAATATATGTGTTTGAGCGATTTGGCAAAATTTTATGTAGATAGACATATTATTGTGCAAATATTTAATGAAATGCATTTGCTAATATATATGTTGCTGCAATTATCACAATAAGGAAAAAATATAATATAAGAACTTATAGACTAATAAAATTGAAATAAGAAGGCTAAATATCACAAAAAAAAGGAAAAACGAGAAAAAGACCCAGGTAACGGATAGTGTTAATATAAAAGAAAATGGATGACGAAAAGCAGTGAAAGAAAGAAAACAAATACAATCATGGTTGAAAAAAAAATCGCATCATCACCGCCAATTAATTAGTTTTATCAATTAGTATTATCATATTCCACATCAACCAAGACGTGCGTGACCGAGGGGACCTTGACTTATGGACTGACATAAAATAAAAAAATAACGGACGAACATTCAGCTTTTAACTATGTAACTTTGAATTCATTTTTCTTATTTTTTTTTTTATTTGATTGGCTGCTCGTTGCATGTTAGAGGCCTGTTGGCATGCGGGCTTTTCTGCTACTGGTAGCGATGACGCTGTTATTGTGAATGATTCCTTTGGTGTGAATGTGACCGCTATAGTTGCTAGTGTCAGTAACCATATTCTGCGTGTCTGTTGAGGGTTCCTTTGGAATATTGTTCCTTGTTAGTCTCTGCTGCAAGTTCAACCGGGAACTGGATGAGTACCTTAGGTATATGGATTCAGTGCTATCCCCTGCCGACGATACCCCTTTGGTTCTTAGTCTCAGTGCGAATGCCTCTTGTTCAGCAAGATGCGTCGGCGCGGGACGGCGCTTCCGAGCCAAATAAGGGGTGCAATGTTGGCTGAACGATGTGTGTCCAGATATGTTCACGTGCTGAATTAGCCAAGTGAATGCTTTACATTTAGCGGTGGGCTGGTGCTAGTGACTTTGATGTCACTATTGCCAATGGTGCGGCTATGGGTGTATTCGGTTTGGATATCGAATCAAATCGATTTTTTTTCAATATTTTATCTAATTTAACAAATCAATTAGACCGAAAAGCAACGTGATTGGGAGATTACAATTTGGAAACCTCTACATGGATCTAAATGATTTGATGAAAATATTTAATTTATCTCAGAAATCAAGGCTACTACTAAAAAAAGGGAGTGTATAAATATAGCTATTTCCCACTCACTGATGCTTCACAGACTATACAGTGGGACTACAAATAAGGTTTGAGGTTTTTTTCGTAACTTTGAATCTTTATACAGAGAAATTGGAATAGTATACATTATTCAAAGTATTGTCCATCGTTAGCTACAACTTTTCCCCCCATCTTTCACGCTGCGTACGGATTTCGTGTTGAAAAAACTCTTCTTTTAACGCGATCTCACAATGGAATCCGTTAAACTAGGATAGCTCATAGTAGATCACGATTCACGATCCGATGCAGAAAACCCTTTCGCTTTTGTCCTTTTAGTTGTGCATGCGCAAAACGACATTCGACTTCTGTTGGCTTGAGTTCATACGAAATCCAATTAACTCGTTTTTTCACTATACCCACGAGCTTGAGACAGTTTGAAATCGCTTGTTGACCTATTCCCAAAGTTTCAGAGAGCTCGTCTTAAGTTTGGCATGCATCTTATTTCGGCAACGTCTTGAACACACTGTCTTTAAACTTTACTGGTCTTCCTACGCGTTCTTGGTAGCCGGTATCAAATTCGCCACTTAAAGGCCGAAACGAATTCTACTCACATGTTCTTATTGATGGAGCACTTTCCCCATATGCCTCACATAATATTCGATGTCAATCAGCTGCACTTTCCTCAAATTAAAACTGAACATGGTTAGAGAGCAAAGAAATTGTGTTGTTTGTACTCTAGCGATATGACACATACTATATTTAAAGTGAAATGATGATGCTTTAATATGAATGCAGTCAACAGTCCGATGCGGTTTAAAACTAGTTACGTCATGTTTTTTGAAAATCCCTCAACATTTATTTGTACTGAACAGTCCGATGCGATTTAAAACTTGTTACGTCATCTTTTTTGAAAATCCCCTAGCATTTATTTTTACTCTATTGTACTGTGACTTTATCTTTCTTGAGATTGCGTTATAAGCGACTTTTGATGCGGATGATGCAAGCGCGTAATTTAATATATTCCAACCATAAGCTCTGTAAGGTGTTAAAGGATCGTACGTGGACTTTTGTTCTCGCGATTGGGGCCATTTTGACGTGAAACTCTTGTACTCTAGTACTCC
>KK351292.1:38167-55506 GCA_000671755.1 Glossina brevipalpis | reverse complement strand
GGCATGGTAAGCGGTTTTTTTCTTCTTTTCTTGCTTCATCTTTTATGAGCTTCTACATTGGTTACCAAATACTTTTCAATTCTAGGTAGCTGTGGACAAAGTATTCAAAAGAGAACGAAGAAAAAATCTTTAAGAGACTGCCGCACTCATAAAGGATAGTATTAAATTAAATGTTCTGTTTGATGTGACAACTATTCTCTAAAGTATTCAAAGAGTGTTACACTTTATCTCTCTTCGGACATAATTCGCGTATCGTAGTGCAAATTATATCGCTAATTATCTAATAAATATAAATGCTAGATTAAATAAACAAACGCGTATTCGAAAAACCGAAATATAAACAATATCTTTTGTGCAAACGAGCGGTCGTAGCTACAAATTTTGCGAAAACATGGTCCCAAAAAAAAATTTCTTTCGGGATTCGGTGAGTGTATCCCAGGCCAAGATTTAGTCTTCACAAGTTAAGTAGAATACGTTTTAATATTCGTCATTGCAAGAATGAAGTGAAACTGCGCCGAAAGCTTAAGCTTCCTTCTAAAGATTTAATCAACAAATACTTTAAGGGCTCTTTCTTTCTTTTTTATACCCATCAACGAAGGCTTGCTTACTTTCTCAAATTCTGAATTTGTGTAGGCACGATCGTGTTACGTCTGCTATAAGTATTTTTCAAGATCAAGGGTAGGGGATATGAATTGCCCTAAGTTAAAGCTTTGGGTGAGTTATTTCTCCGAAAGGAACACTTGTGTTAGCGGCCTTATTGGCACCATATTGAGTGATATGTACGCAGGGGACCATATGCGGCCCATATGTATGGAACCTCATGATGAATCCCATGTTAAGATAGCTGGAAAACATGTGCAACCTAACTGCATATGCTGATGATCTGCTCATCCTTATTGAAAGCCATTCCAGGCTTACCCTTGAATAGCTTCGAAGGAGGATTATGGTTGTAATTACTGAGTGAGGACTTAGCGTAGGTGTGAATGTTTCACTGGAGAAAACTGTGGTCATGCTGCTGAAAGCAGCAGGTCTTCAGTGGTGAAAGTAAATGTACTAGCCTTAGGTATTGAACTGTTGTCAAAAACCTGGGGATTAGTATTGGTGAAAGACTGAACTTTCTCCCTCACTTTGTCAGAGTGATGGAAACGCTTGTGGTAGGACAGACTTGTCGTGTCCTGCGGGATGATTGAGCTCTAAGCAGGGGTGCTAGTTCTAGTCGTGTACCATGGTCTATTTGTCGCTTGTTAGGCTTATTGCGCACCGCTTGTTTGTGGCTTATTTACGCGTTTGCCGGACTGCCTAGACGAACGCTTTACAGGTACTGATGGGTGCGTCGGCCCATGGACTTAGAAGCTGTGCGTACTGCGACTGCTTTTGGCATAAAAAGGGGTCGGCAAGTAGGTCCGATTTAGTGATGAAATGGAGATGTTTAGTTTCAGGGAGCGTAATACGCTTTTGGTGGATGGTGTTTGTCCCGTTGACAGTCTCCTTGGGAAAATCGTTTAAATGGAAGAGTGACATTTGAGTACATCAGCGATGTCTCGCTTGTCGAAGATCATCCAGATTTTGATTTTACTCTTCATCTGCGATTCTTACTGACGGACCACGGATCTCTAAATGCATTTCTGCATTCTAGAGGCCTCTAGGAAGCTAGGGCTTGCTTTTGTGGGAATCCGTTGAAAATCGCAAACACGTGCTGGTAGAATGCCATTGTACTCTAATTTTAGAGGCAATGTGAATTAGACACGCTACTTTCGACGGTACTTTTGATTTTAATCTGGCCCTCTCTACTTCAGAGACGGTGACATTGTTGCGTGCGTTTGTATCCGGTGCCTAGGTGAGGCTAGGACAATCCTTCTGTCCTGGTCCGTATTATCCTTAGTGTATTACAATAACTGATGGAAAAATCGAGCGGTGAGTTGCATGGGGCTCTAAGTCTTGCCAGAGACTTTTCCTCGTCTGGTATGGTAGTGTTGGGGAAATCCATTTTCTCTACATTGTCACGGTAGGCACGCGGTTTTGGGCTTTGTCCACACTCTTCCACCGGGGTGCCCTTTCACTATATTATTCAGTAGAGGTTGGTATAGGCCTCGCTCCGCCCGATGAGAATACTGCGCAACTATAACTTGTTGTACTTCGATAACTGCATCTTCGTGTACAGTTCTTCTATTCCATAACCGAGTCAGATTGTATGGAACCTCCAAGCTCGACCAGAGGCTTGAACATATATTCTTTCATAATTGCTATTCTCTTCTCACCTGGTACCGCGGGAGTCAGGAGCCCCCGAAGCAATCTTCCAGGTTTGGCCTGACAATTGGAACGGCCCAGTGCGGAACTTTCGTGTTGGTAGCGGATCAACTGCAAATCGCGCAAATAGTCAGCTTGCTGGCTCGAATGTGGAGTTTCATTGCAACCGGGTGGCTGACCCATAGAAAGGCAGACGTTTTAGATGGCTCTCTCTCTCTCCAGTGGGGACACGTCCCATGACGTGCCTCCATCTGACACTTGGGGACTAATCATCCCCTGGGCGTTAAGTGTGCGTTATTCACACTCCTTGCGCCATCGTGCACCGTGGGATTGAGCTTTCATGGCAGGAACGCATGTTAAACCACAAGAGATATAATTTCTCACTAATTTTATATCGTTTTATTAACATTTTCCCTTTGATTTAATTAATAAAGACACGTTACAATTTATAGCTCGTCCTTACTAAAGGAACATTTGATATAAAAGTAATTTTTGTTCCGTGATGAATTTTTAAAATTTATTCAACTATTTATATGTACGCATTTTTCATACTATATTGTTTGCATTAGTTTTTACATTCGTACGCTGTCTGCGTTAGAGCCATTCGGATGCCTGGATACCATGTAGATGTGTCTAGATAAACAAAAACCAATTATTGTGTGATATAAACAAAATTTGGTTTTTTTTGCTTTCCAAATTATTCCCAATTATTATTATTCCCAACAGTACGCTGGTGTCATATTCATTTTATTAAAACATTTGCAACATCCTGTAAAGTACATATGCATTCATGATATGTATCGATTTTGGAATCAAATTGAATGAAAAGCTTGTATATAAATGATGGAACGAGTTGATTTAACAATTTTTTCCATTTCCAAAAGAAAACAAAACAAACCTAAAAGCTTATAAAGCTATGTAAACAAATATGGATTTATTATTAAATACACATAAACGTTCATATGATAGTGAGTGAATAGAATGATAATAAATAAATAAAACGAATAAGAAGATTATATACAGCTGTGAGGGAGGGCTTTATGCCCACCTACTTTTTCTTAAGTGAGATCTCAAAAAATTTTAAAAAAAATAAATGGAATTTCGATATTCTATGATACCGGGCGTGGTCGTCCTTTTTTCAATTTTTTGTTGCCGAATATAGTTAAAAAATTTAATCGTTACATCTTCTTCCACAGTCCGTTCTTCGAAAGATTTACCACACTTTCAATGCCAACGCTTCTGCCAAATTTGAAGCCAATATCTTAACCTCTGTGACCGTAAACAATGGGCAATACTAAAGACGGACAGAAGGACAGAAGGACTCTGATAGATGTTTTTCTGGTTTGCAACAACCACAAAATTTTACAAAATTAATAAGTTGAAGGGAATATAGAAACTATCGTGTTTACTCTAAATTTTTAATGAACCCCGACAATAGCTTGCAATAGATATTTGGTGCAGGCAGTTAAGGCTAAATGTGAATGATTCAAAAAACACACCAAAAGACGTCTAATCTTTACGTCTGCCAAAAACAAACTAAAAATGCAAAATGGCTAACAGTGTCAACGTAGGTTGGGGACATATGCATGTACATAGCCCACGAAATTTGAACACACCTCGCGTATATTCATTAATATATTTATATACAATGATCCCGAAGCTTATTACTGTGTGCAACTCGCGAAATAATAAAATGAATATATTCTGAATACTACACAATATTGAACTAAGACGTAGACAAATAAAGTATACATTTTTTGTATTATTTTATTATTTATATATAAATATTTAGACGCCTGTGTTTGAATATCGTTTAAAAATGCACATAAAAATTTTATTTTAATTATTTTCAGCTATAAACAAAATATTGACCATAAATCACACTATTTAGAATATTTAATGCTGTCACATTAAATCTGCTACAAAATCATTTCAATGAATCAGAAATTAAATCGAAATTCGAAATTAAACTAAATTGAAAATCCTTAATTAAAGGAATTGATGGGCTTAAAAGCAGTCCCAAAAGCCTTAAAGTCAAATAAAACTTACACATCTTTAACTAAGCTTCTTCGTTGGCAGTGCTTGTCAATCCAACTAATTCATTTCAAAGTTTTTCCCACCATCTGGTGAGAGACTTAGAAACTCAGTTTGATAACCCGTTATGTTGCCAAACTTCATTCTTTTGCTACGGTGGTAGCAGCAATATTGGTCCGTTGATGGACGAGAGGTTACTCCACAAATGCAACCGACGTTTTCATTGAAATATGAATAATTTTACTCACGAACGTGTACACTCTGGCAGAACCTTCCACGCCACCAACAAAGTGCTTATTTATCTGTTTGTCAACCAAGTCTTGACACTTAGTGTTTATTCCTGATCTGTCTATGTTATCAATTTTAACAGCTCTAATAATATTGCATATATATTTATGTTAGGTCAAGATATTAAAAGTTTCATATGTTATACTAAACTCTTAAATTGATTACACATTACATTAATTACTCTCATTGACTATCTTTGTTTTTTTCTTTGTAGTTTTTAAGCTTCTAGTTTCATGTTTTACACAACAAAGCATAGTTTATAATAAGAAGTTGATGAATTGGGTCATATCATTTCGTTTCGGTTTTTTATTATTTTTCTATCAATTTTTGCACTGCTATAAGGAAGATTATGAAAGATTGATCCCGTTTTCGCACCGTTTTGCACTGATTTTGGAAAGTACTACAACAATTTTTTAAAAAAATCACCTTTACCGATAAAGCAAATTTCCATCAGAATTGTTTCTTAAACAAACAAAGTCCTAGCTTAAAAAAACAAATGCGTCCACAATCAAGGACTTTCTGGAGCGGATTTTGAACAGGCAGCGTGTTTGGGTCTCACCAGTCTGAAACTAAGAGCAGAATTGTAGTGACTTTGAACGGCATTCCTTACAAAAACATGATAACGGAGCTTTTATGATCGCACCCGGATGGCGTCACCTGCTACGCCGCGCATGAAACAATCGATTTATTACAGCAACGGGTTCCACAGCCCAAACCATCTCAATTCTAATGTCTACTGGTCATCAAGATCATGCGATCTCACGTTGTGTGATTTATTCGCTTGGGGGTTTATGCGAGAAAACCAGAAATAATTCCTGAACTGGGCAGTGTAACTTCGCACGTATTGATTGAAGCATAAATGCGTTTTATAAATCCCTACCAGAACGTTAGGCTTGTTATTAACATATCATTGGAATTTTAAAATTAGAAAAAAGACAGTTATATTAATTAGCTGTGCACAACAAATACATAACCCCGGTATTATATTCTATTTAAAATAATAATGTCACCGAAAAATCTAAACATACCAACTTTGTCATTTTCAGCAAAAGAAGAAGAAATATTACTTATTAACATACATATCCATTACATTTCCATCATCACGTCGTTAACTAAAATACTATTAATTATAAATTTACATTGTTTACCAAGCAATAATAATTTGACCATAATATCCATCTATTCTAAATTTGCTTTAATAAATTGAAACAAAACAAGCAAGAAAATTACATTCGGCTATGACGAATCTTTTATGACCACCACTTTTATCTTAAAAAAGGGGTAAAAACTAAATTGTAATAGGTGGGCGTGCCAGTGAGAGAAATTCCAATGCTTCTACAAATTTGAAGCCAATATATTCATTTTTGCGGAAAGGAGGATGTTTGCCACGGACATTAGACAGACAGACTGACAGACGGACGTACTTAAATCAATTCTAAGTTTGATGTTGGTCATGTATATATATGATTTGTGGGGTCTCCGAACCAGAAAAACATATCGTTAATATAAAATAATAATAATTTTCTAGTTATCGCTAACCAAACGGTTTTGATCATTGATAGGAATCTTTATTCATTCATCACTAAACGATTTACGGTTGATGTCATTAAACCAAAGTCGATTTCAAAGGGAGCAGGATATAAGAAATCTTAAACATGATGCGGGAACGGAAATGATATATTATATAAAATATATTATATATTATATAAAATATATTATATATTATATAAAATATATTATATATCATTGTAATATAATCATCATATGATATTATAGATTATTTTATAATTATAATCGCTAAAGTCGCTTTCGGTAATACCATATAAGTAGGACGACGTGACGCTTTATTTGATAACCTGAAATGATACACAGCTATTGTAACATATAACTCAGATGGACATATATTTTTTTCTAATTTAACAGAGTAGTGCACGCATTTCTTCCGGCTTTGCTCGTCGGCAATTGGGCTGGTCCGACGGTTTGCTACCCTATTAAATTGGACCGACCAATTATTTTAAAATATGCTTGCTTTTATTAAAAAGAGTAAATGATTAGAAAACGGACAGAGGAATCGGAGACTTTATGGAGAAGACTGTTGTTCGTACCGGACGGAACTTTTGGGTTTTGTTATTCGTAAAGCCAACCTAATGCCGTTCCGCTTCCGGCGAAATCATCCACTTTTATATAAATTTAATTAAAACATTTTTAATTTAACGGATATGAAGGAATGATTCCTTACATGAATATTTAATAAATCAATGTTTAATCTAAATTTAGAAAAGTAATGTTAAATAATAAAAAAAAACTTATAACTATAGTCACAAAAAAAAATAAATAAAATCTTAGATTAAGGACTCACCAAAATGCGCATTTTTAGCTTTAAAAGAAAAAAATAATTTAAAGAGATTAATTATACAACATAAATAGCTTAATTAACCGAACCAAACGGAAAAATTCCTTCCCCTTTAAAATTCAAAACAGCCGAATAACTCCACGTACGGTGGGCGCGATGTACTACCCCTTATCAAATTCTTCTCAATTGACTGACCCTGTGGTCACTGATTTCAAATAAGTAAATTCTACAAATTCTTCCACAACATAACTTTCGAGGAGGCGATTAGCTGGCTTTCAGCATTTGTATCTTGAGCAGCAAAAATAAATGTTTCTTCAGGTGCGAATAAGTTTTAAAATGATGTTTTTATCAAAATTCGAATTAATTTCATTCGAAATAGGTACATTATAAGCAACATCCGTAAATCTGGTGTTAAATTTATTTTAGATTTAGATTTTTAGGTCCACGTCTTCAAAAAGCAAAACGATTTTCAACATCAAAAAGTTATTTCACAATTTACTTTTACAAAAAAGGAAACTTTTTCACTTTCCTTCTTTTTTTTTTTGGTATCCATTTTTTTCGTTTTCTTTTTTTTTATGCTAGTAGACTGCACGGTTGATCAGAATCGACTGGTTTCTTTTTTTCAAAATCAAAACTATCATGACCATTTTTCTGTATTTTTTCTTTTTCCAAACCAAACTGACATCAACGCCTACTCAGAAAAAAATTTTTTTTTCTCCTCTTTTACACTATCTAGAAGAAGTTTTTAAAACGACATACATAAACTCGTGCGCAAAATCGATAAAATTTTAAATATCCATTAGTAGCAAATGTATTGAATGCGCTCGCATTCACTTCCGCTGAGTTATTTGACCAATGTTGAGGTAATGGCGAATCCGTAGAAATCAAAGCGTTTTCTAATTATGAGCATTGTTTCATTTATGGTAGATATCTTAAACTATGAGACAATTTCAACGGTATCAAAGCCATGAAGGTAAAACTTGAATATTTCAAAAGGTTAAGGAGTACCTGGCTTTTCGAAAGTAGAGTTTGATAGAATGATAGAGAATGATAAATATTCTGCTTAACTTTGTAATCGAGTAAATTTGAAAAAAAAATGTTTGGTGAAAATCTATTTATATTATCAAGAAAAATTTGAGCTAGCTATCCCGTAGTAGCACAAAAATGGAAACGATCGACCACGCCCGATAAAACAAAACATTAAAATTTAATTTTTCGTGAAAATTTTTGTACCGTTAAGAGAGGTGCTTCCAAAATCGCATAAAATGGACATATTTGTGATCAGTAGGAATCCACCTAAGTCGGTAAGTCTGTCCATCTCTCTGGCTGCTTAACTATTTAATGTCTATTTTAAACATTCTCCTAGCCGCAAAAATGAGGATATCGGCTTCAAGTTTGTGAGAAACATTGGAACTTCTTTCACAAATGCCCCGGATCGATTACAGGCGACACCTACAGTATAAGCTATGTTGTGAGGTTGCTTTGCTCTGGCTGTTTTCCATATTATTCCACGGCTGGCCGTTTTCAACGGTATTCCATAAAAATAGAAAAGTCTGCCACGCCCACGTATTAAAATTTAGTTTTTCCCCTTCTTTTAAGTTAAAGGGGATAGGTATGAAAGATTCGGCACAGCCTAATAAAATTTTCTCACTTATTTTTTTGGCTTCGAAAACAGAGGTGTTCTCAGTCTACGTTGTACTGTGGGTATGTCTTTTGACCGATTTTGCCAATTTTCAATACCAACCAGCGTGCAAGAACTTCCAATGTTTCTGACAAATTGAAGGTGACATCTTCATTTGCGTTCAGGAGAATGTTTACCGCGGACATTACATAGACAGACGGACAGACGGACATGCCTGAATCGATTTTAAATTTGATGCTGATGAAGAATATATATACTTTGTGGGGCCTCTGAAGTTTTCTTCTGGGCCTTACACACAAACAAAATGGACAAATGATTATTCTCCTTACCTTCGGTGGGGGGTGTAAAAAGTAAAGAGGGAATTGTCAGAAAAAGAATACAGGGGAAGTAAAGGAAAACTAGAGGTAGTACTTGCACGGATGGAGAAAAGGAAAACCTAACGTTAGTTAAATATTTCAAATAAATAAATAAAGTTCATTTAAATTTTTAATGTCTATAACGTATTTATGTAATTAATTTATTTTCTTGCCATGTGATTGTAATATTTTAATTCAAACGTCATGAAAACGATTTGTTTTAATTAAAGCAAGTTTTAATTAAATTACATATTATTATCATAAACTACAAAATAACTTTTAATTATTTATAACTTAACTGTGTGACAAATAGCAAAAGCAAACAAAACTCAGTAATAAAATTTGTTTACAATACTAGTAAGTTCACATTATTCTCAATTATTTCGAAAATTCAATTCAACAAAATTTATTGTAAAAGGGATCTGAAAGAGTAAATTATTTCATTGTGTTTGAAATACATTACGTCGATGACCCTCCTGGTTAATATTGAATTGGAAATGAAACAAGTCATAACCATTACTTTTTTTGTCTTTAATAATAAGAAAACCTACGCAAGGAAACTGAATTTTGGCGCATTTCTTATGTTTAAATAGAAATTTTGATAGGACAAATAAGAAAGTTATAATCGGTTTAGGCCGATCTTAGACACATCATAACTGATTCTGAATAAAGTCAAATTATACCTAGTAGTAAAAACTATAAAGTGAACGAACAAACAAAAAATAGGAGAATATCGAGTAAGGACATAATCTTACAATTTGCATTTGTGAATAATAATAAAAGATTTCAGCAACAACTAACTTAAATGGGTGGTTTAAAAACAACACTCGCGCTATTTCGCATTTAAATCGAAATATAGAGTTATCCATTTCGTGGTTCGAATTTAGTAATTTGATCTCGGTAATATATCTAAGAGACAACTGTCACGGAGGGCATCGTATGATCAGCGTGGCTTTCGCCATTTTGAATATTGCTGCATTGCACAAATTACGGTAAGATCCAAATCTCAACCAGAAGTGTGTTTCACATAGGTTTACTTTCGGAACCATAAAATGGATAACGCTATGAAATGTGTAATGAGACCAGTTGCACAGGCTGTGATCCTATGAATTTACTGAGCGACGTATTAAAATAACTTCTACATTGTTTCCATGTACTTGAGAGCACTTATAGGGAAGTGCCCTTAGCGGGACCTCACATGGTCCGAACTTGACAAGTTTGAGTTTTATATGAGAGATCCTCTTGCTTCCCCTATTTGTCATATTCTGTTAAAAATTGTACCTTATTTCCATATAAAGATTTACTTTTCATGAGACGTTTGTATCTTTACTTGAAATTATTATTACGGACCAATTTTACCCTGAAATATTATATATAAAGTCTTCTAAATATCTCAAATATTGCGACATGCATTTTTATCTTGAGCTTTAAAATTTTGCTTGAAAAACCGAAAAGATTAGATCTGAAATTGTATTTTTGAGATTCGAAATGAAGTTTCCATAATGATTTGAATACATAGATATACACAATTAAATCGAATATGGTGTTCATGTCAGTACATATAGGGAAAGAAGCTCGAGGTCAAGGCCATTTAATACATATATAATATTTTCTACACACTCTGTTACAAATGCATTCACAAACAAGATATTTGTGCTTTTCATTATAAATATAATAAGCAAAATATACTAAAACTTATGTCCTGGCACCAATGGATTAGGCAAGCGTATATTAACATCTTTATTTTTATCTTCTAATAATATTTTCAAACTTAATCACTTACAAGTTTTGCTTTCGATAAAATTTAATGTGTAAAATTTTCGAAGGGCTTCTGCTTGTTCCATCTGTTATGTAACTAAAAACTTTACAGATAGCATTTGCTGTTTGCTGAGAGTGCTACATAATGCATACGATTTGTTAAGAATAACAGAATGAAAAGTCTGAGTAGGCGTTGAAAATATTTTATTCTTTAATGAAATATTTAAATCAAAGTGTCGCACTAGAGATCTTTAATAAATTGTGATACAAATGCTACTGTTTCTAACGTAGATAAAATTCAAATGTTGAACATAGCAATTCTTTATTCAAATACTACTCTATATATAGTAGCAAATGCTAAAGTCCCTTGCTACCGCTCGTACTAATCGCTTGCTACCGCTCGTACTAATCGCTTGCTGTGCATTTTTATTTATTCTTATTTAAGTAAATAATGCTTCTTTTAAGACGTGTAGTCAATTAATTTTAGCAATTGCAAAAAAGAAGAAGGAAAATTATCTTAAAATGTTATCATTTTTTAAACTGAACTTAAGTGGATTAATGTGCATCATGTTCATTAGAAGTTTAGATACGTTGTCAAAATTTTGTTTTGCAACATTTTACGAGAGCTCACAAAAATATCTAACAGCAGTCTTAACTCCGCGAAAGTTTATTGCGAAGGTCGTACAAAAATTGTGTTGTATTTGTGCGCGAGGAAAGTCCCGGCAGTAGCTCTGCTATAGAAATTACCTTGAACAACAACTTAGAACTCCAATGTGAACGTTGATTGCGCCCCGTTCTACAGGCATCAATATTGAACGCTTTCAATCAATTTGGAAACATAGAAATGCTGATTGTCGTTATGAGATACTGTAATCATTTGATCACTGATCTCGGTTCGATGGAATTTTTAATGGTCCCTGCTATTGATATAGAAGTTGTTTATAAAATGTATTAGTTTCATATCGCAATAATTATTTATGTGTTGCACTATATTTTCAATGTAAATTGTGTTAACTTACATGCTGCACTCGAAGGCTTATATGACTTATATGATTAATAGAATTACTTTGATTCGGTTTTGTACCATAAACATAACTGATGCCAATTTTTGTTTTTACCACGCAATGCCAGCCGAATAACTAAATGCGCTTTTCATTCGAGAATTCCATGATTCATAGTTACTTTTATAATATTTTTAACTGTTACAAGCCGATAAGCCATATTATCTTATTTAATTATTTAATAAAATATTTCTATAGATAAATTATATTTACTATATTTTTTACATTTAATTAATGACTGATAATCGAAATTCGGAATTTTAAAAATTACAATCAAGCATTTATGTTAATAATTATAATAAAATAATTAGCTAACCATTATAAGTTCTTATATTGCAATAAGTGATATATTATAACAAGAACTCAAATAAATTCAACCGCAGTAACATTCCAAGTTGAATGCGCTTACGGCTAAATGAGAGAAAAAATTATATTTTTTTGCCTAGAAATAGGCATTTAAAATAATTTTTTTTTGAATTTTATGGCCGACATTAAGAGTTGAAAAAAAAATTATAAAAACAAACTAGCGATGCTCACTAATTTTAAATCGTATTTTTATAAAATGTTTAATTGATTGGGAATATTCCGTGGTAATACGTACGATCTATTTACCTTGTATTCTGACGATAATTATTATCTTTCGCCTTCCACCATTTCGACTTCACGGACTTTGAGGGCTTACCGTCTAATATCATTCGAGTATATTACATAAGGTAGGAAAATCTATATTACGTTCCAATACAATTAAATGATGATCGAATGGGAATTCCCTCGGCACTAATGTTAGCCTCATTCAATCAAATATGCTAAAGAGCTTCTCCAGAATATCAAAGAACAAAATGTTTTCAGTCCGTTATGCTCAAAAACTAAAGGAAGCGTTAATGTCGTACAATGTAAAGAATATTTCCAGATTTTTAAATTCCATTTCAGAGGCGTTACACAAGAGGCGTAACGAAACAGAAGCAAGCTTGAACTTGTTACTACCAAACTGTAACGTCAGATTGTGACTTTAAAACTGTAATATCAAATTGTGAACTTTAAACTGTAATGTCAGATTATGGCTCCCAAACTGAAATGTCAAATTGTGAGTCGTTCACTATTCAATAAAGGATGGGGTATATTCATGTTACATCTTGTTTCCCAGAAGGAAGCCTCAGAGACTCCGCAAACTATAAATAGTCTTAATTCCCATCAAATTTAGAATTGATTTAAGCATGCCCCTATATCGGTGCGGTCCGTTTGTGAAATGCCTATGATAAACATACACCGCAAAATGAAGATACCAGCTGCACATTCGACAGAAAGGTTGGAAGTTTTCGCTTTGTTCTATTACTCATAAGCAATAGGAGACAGATCTATTAAAATGTCCTCATTTATTGATCTAGCTATCCCTTAGCCACGGTACAATAAGGAAAAGGATCGATCATGCCCACGTGATATAACAGAATATCGGAATTAAATTCTTTTGTAAAAACGTTTATGACATTAAGAAACAAGCTTCAGAAACACCACAAAGTATATATAATACTGCTCGACATTAAATTCGGAATCCGTCTGGGCGTATCCGTCCGTCCTTGTGCCCGTTCGTCTGTCTACTTATCTGTGTAATCCCCCGCCGCAAAAATTAAGGTATTTTTATGAAATTTGGCAAAAACATTGAAAATTCTATCACATACGTTGGTATTGCAAATGCGTCAAGTCTGTCACAGGCCACTTTTACAGTGTAAAATAACTTGAAGACATGTGTTTTTTCTGGGTGTTTTTTTTTCTCATTACTCATAGACTACAAGATAAAAATTTCCAAGGTTTTCCGCTGCGTCCACCAATTAAAATGTACCTTTTTTTAGATAAAGGTGGGATATATAAAATATTCCGCATAGCCGAATATTATTTTCTTACTTTTTTTTTATTACACAGTTTCCTCCGCCAGCAATAAATATTAACGCTGATCACTTTCTGTTGGTAAATTCTTATCCTTTTCCATCACTTCCGATTTTTATAGATTTACTTCATTTCATTTCTCCTGCGAAATGATTTTCCCCTTTGAAATTTTTATTTATAACAAACTTATATTTGTATAATTTAAACCGTCGACTTTACTTGCTGTTACTGTTGTCGTTATTAGGATTACATTTTTTGTTTATAGCAGTTGCACAATTTCCGTTTTCACTTCTCATATAAATCACTGCATGGTTGCTAGTAGAGATGGGATTTTCTTTTTAGTCATAATTTTTACTGCTATATATATGCAGCAGTAATAACCTTGACTTTCATCTAAAACTTTTTAATCATAGACAGCTATTTCGTTTTAGATGTGTATGAAGGAAGAAAGTTGTATTTTGTGAAATATATGCAATGGTATGAGGACAAAAAATATATACATTTATTGCCTTTTGAAAATATTTTTAAAACAAATATGTTTTAGCTTTTTTCTCTTCTTGGTTATGCAAGTATAGTGCTTGAAATGAAAATCCAAGAATCATACTACAATGTCAACAGTTTTGCTTTCTGTAAATGATAAGAATAATTTTGTAACGAAAACATTTGCATCTTGCTGTAGAGCGTTTCTAAGCTATGTTTCAACTTTCTTTCCTTAAGCATTTTTCTTTGTGTGACAATAAAATACGTAGACTTTTGGGGGAATATATATACATATACATATATATATACATATACATACATATATATATATATACATATACATATATATATACATATACATACATACATATATATATACATATACATACATACATATATATATATATACATATATATATATATACATATATATATGTTATAAATTTTATAGTGTTTCCGTGATTTACATTAAATTAAATTAAACATTTTAACAAATCAATAGCATTATATAATAACTCATTTATTTTGTTCTCTTGGTCTATAATTGCTTTTCCAGCTTACATAACTCAACTAAGATTTGTTTCTTAATAACGTTATTTCCTCTTGACTGCTTATTAACTAATGTTTTGTGCAAATAAATTAAAAAAGCAGCAGAAACAAAACAAAATTGTATGCGTCTACGTTTAAGCTATAAAGATATTATCTGTTCCTTTAAGGAAAACAATTTCACGCGGATTGATGCCGTAACAATTTACCCCGACATTTTGATGTGAAATTTAAGATTGATGATTAAAAACTAACTTGATTTAACTTCCTTATTTAAATTAACATGTAAAAAGTTGACGCCAATCCATGAGATTTCTCAGCACTAAATATGACGAAAAATTTAAGTTTTATTTATGAAAGAAGTGAAAGGATTTTATCGTTAAATCCACTCTTTTCTATATAATCGGAAATTTTTTAAATTAACACCTGCCAGTCATAAAATCAGTGATTCGGAAAATTGCAAATATACTAGAAAAAAGAAAAAGAGAAAAGAGCAAAAAAATATATAAAAAAATTTAATTCTTTCCTGGTGGTATGCTATTGTATAACATTTGCTATGTGTTTAAATAAAATGATTGCATGGAACGTATATGATAGAATTTTCAATGTTTTTGCCAAATTTCATAAAAATACCTTAATTTTTGCGGACGAGGGAATGGTATTCGCGGACGTTACACAGATAAGTAGACAGACGAATGGGCACATGGACAGACGGATACGCCCAGACAGGTTCCGAATTTACTGTCGAGCAGTATTATATATGCTTTGTGGTGTTTCTGAAGCTTGTTTCTTAATGTCATAAACGTTTTTACAAAAGAATTTAATTCCGATATTCTATTATATCGCGTGGGCATGGTCGATCCTTTTCCTTATTGTACCGAGAGTAAGGAATAGCTAGATCAATAAATGAGGACATTTTAATAGATCTGTCTGCTATTGCTTATGTTTTTGTTCTAAAAAGCGGAGGTGGGCTCATTGGACATTGTACTTTGTGCGTACCTTTTCAATATCGATCTATGTGCAAAAACTTCCAATCTTTCTGTCGAGTTTGAAGCTGGTGTCTTCATTTTTGCGGTGTATGTTTATCATAGGCATTTCACAAACGGACACACCGATATAGGGACATGCTTAAATCGATTCTAAATTTGATGGGAATTAAGAATATTAATAGTTTGCGGGGTCTCTGAGGCTTCCTTCTGGGAAACAAGATGTAACATGAATATACCCCATACCATAATTGGTTGAATAAAAGCTCATAGTTGTCCATCTTCCAAAATCAGGAAAAATTTGTAATATTTTATCTTAACTTAAGGTAAACATTCTTTTTCCACTCATTTCCCCATTTTTTCAATGAGTTTTGTTTGTAGAAATTGTTCTCTACGTATTTCGAGCAGGAAACATCTACATTACTTTGATTTCTTTTGATAATCAAAAGTGGATACTTTTATCATCACGAAGTAACAAAGCCATAGGAAGGTTAAGCCCAATTTCGATTACTATGCTTATAAAAATTTTTCTATGTTTTCGCATTATAGACTGACCTACTACTAAATGCGTCCTGACAACTGATGTTTCGAAATGAAACAAACATTTCGGAAAAAAGTGTTATCTTTCCCAAAACAATTCTGCTGAATGCTGGTGTCTAAACCCAACCACATATTCGCTGTAATTCAAATTGCAAAGTCATAATCGAAGCTATCTTACAAATTTTGTTCATGCCTTTGATTAGATAGATAGACAAGTTTTGGTGATAGTCCACTTAAAAATGCGAGCCACTTACACCAAAAGTAATTAATCGTGGAAATTCTTAAAAAGCGGAACGTGTGAAAAGGAGTTATACTACCTATCCGGATCACTTAAGAAATTGCTTAGTGCATTTAACATCGGCTTAGGAAAAGTTGGCACGGAGAAACCGGAATTGTGGCTCATACTATAAGGTGTTTCTCGGTAGATTCCGCGCACTCTCTTCAAATGAAGTGCTCGGTTTTTACCCTTTTCTTTAAGCAATCTGTTACCCTGAGCTTTCCCGCTGTCACTGTTTATTTTATCTGATCTATATACCTTCTATAGATAGAGAAAAAGGATGTATTATGGTACTAGTAGGCATGAAAGATGCCTATCCTGTTTTAGATGTTTGCATGAATTTTGGTCATTTTTCACTTTAAGAAGTCTAATTGAAAAAAAACAATATATGTTAATCGTTAAATGCTAAGTTGTTCGAAAGTTCTTTGAGAGTTTAAGTTGGCTTTTCGCTCAACAAGTATTATAATTCACTGTCTTCGAACCTTTTTGGTTGTCATTTCCGTTCAATCTGAAACCTACAATTGGGATATGATAGAACAGCAATACCATAAGCTTCTAAAAGTTTTTGATGGGCTGCAAGAGCAGATTTCTTTAAATCATGAATGTTGAATAAGAATGTGGAAAATGAATACCGTAAAGGCAATTTTGAGCGTTCCATGGTTAGCGTCTGTATACACTGAATAATTCAGTAAAACTAAATAGAAAATTGTTGTCTTAGGTAAATCAACATCAAAGTTATCGGATAATTGTATGTACACTGGTATTTCTCATTACTTTATTACTTCTACCTGTAGAAATCGCTGCTCAAAATACATGCAAAGACCTAATATTAGTTTGGGGAAAAAGAAATCCATTATTTTTTCGGTAGATGGCTACACTGGTAGATTTCT
>KK351292.1:9447-25245 GCA_000671755.1 Glossina brevipalpis | reverse complement strand
GTAAAATATATATAAGACACAGAATTGAAATAAAGACTACTCTGGTAACAGTTGTGATCTCGAAACTAAGAGCTTCTGTTTCTGCCCCAAGGTATTGTTATTATTCTTAATCAACCAAGCACTCCGCGAAAATTCGCGAAGCTAAATTTGCGCGTTGCTCGAATGGTAGATTAAAAATTTAAAACAACAATAACTTGGTGATCCAGATAGGAACATAACATGGCGATCCTGACTTAAACCCTAACAAAATACAAAATTTAATTCTAAAATATAGTTTATACTAATATTTAAAAACTGCATTATTCTTTAGCATTCTTAATGCAGAACAAAGAAAGAGAACAAAAATAACTCATAATTAAATGCCTTCATTTCACAAAAATAGTAATGTCTCTACGACGCATGGTAAGACTTGTGATTTATATTGTGTTTCTCTGTCATAAAAGAGGAAATAACAAAGGAAAAAAGTTGAGTTCCAGCGTAACATAACAGAATGAAAAGGAAAAAATCAGATGCAAGCGTAACAGAAAATGAAACGTAAAAACAAAACCTTGAGGTGATCGTATATATGGAAGAGAAACGGTGTTAGTATATAGTTTATATAATAAAAAATTCTTAAAGGAATTATGAATGCACAAGTTCATGCCCGGTATTGTTTATTATAATTTTATTCTTATTATAATATTTTATTCTTTATCGTTCTCTTATATCGCTCTCTTATGCCTTAACTAGATAACTGTTTGTATATACATAGCCTACACATATACGCGCGCGCACACACACACACACGCAACCGCAACACATCACGTTGGGTTTTTCACCTCTCGGGAAAAGACCAGCTGGATGAAAAAAGGTTTTTATCTAAAACAGAGGAGGATCCAAATACATCAAGGAACGTTTCACATAATAAATTGCCATAACTAAGGCATGAAATTTGTGTTCATAAAATTTTATTTTGTTCTTATTGTTTCTTAAATGAGAGATTAAATATTGAAATTGTCCTAAGAATGTGCTCCATAAAGACTAGGCTTAGGACAAATTATAGATGAAGGAAATTCGTAAATATCTTAAGTAAGAAGAAAAATTTTCCAACTTTATTTAGCAAAAATTAGAATCATTTACAATAAGAAATTAAAGATAAGAAAAGATGGAAGCACTTAAAACCTGTTTTCTTTTGGCATTATAATTACACTTATATCTGCCTATTTTGTTTAATTAAAAAGTTACGGAAAATGATTTTAAGGATTAAGCTTTGCTTACATTTACAAACGTATTGAAACACAAAATCTTCACAACAGAATTTCTTGAAACACTTAAAACAGATTTTCTCGTAAGAACTTCCTCGATAAAGAGTTTGCCTAGCCATTAATTTTTTGTAGTAATATCCTAACACACTACCGTAAAATAAAATCTATTTCAAATATACTACAAATAAATAATTTCAATATTAAAAGAAACGTCCTTACATCCGTTAAAAAAATATTTACTTCTACCTATTATTGGGCGCTGAATTTTTCTGTCTTTCTGATCAAATATTCCACAATATTTTAAAACGGTGCATACATTGCGTCATATCGTTGTTTAGTAATAAGAAAAAAAGCGCTGCTTTTGTCCAACTACTAATCCGCTGTTCATGCAACAATAATAGTTTCTTGTATTTTTTATGACATAAAGCATGAATTGGTTTTTCATTTATGTTTGCATTTTCTATTATTGTTTAGTTTTGTAAGTATTTTGTTTATTTTTCCATGACGCTTTATTAGCAATTACCCTGGTAAAAACACGTACCAACTGTGAAGTTAGCCCATATTTTAGCTAAGTCAAAAATATGGGCCAGACAAGTGGGGTCTAACTTCACACCAGTAAGTTTTTTGATTGTTTTAAACAATTTTTTATAAAGAATTTTTGCCTACAATTTTCCGTTTATCATTATGTGATAGTTTTGGATGCTATCATTTTATTTATTGTTATGGAAATTCTTGTGATCTTAACAGGTAAAAACATGTAGAGAAACACACTCAAGTAATAGTCATAAGAAATTTTGTTTCTACATCTAACATGTCTAACATAGTAATAAAAGAAATCAGTTGGTGTCGTATTGGTGGCTTTAGTAACCATACCATAGCACATAACAGTATTTTTACTTCGCTACAAAAATAAAAGCCAATTTTAGCTAACAAAGGCATGAACATATTATCAGACAAAACGGCAGTGGACAGTAGTAAGTAAAGTGCAAAACAATTTATAGATTTCAGGAAGATTCGGTACCAGCAACCAGAGCGCATATTCATATCGAATTAATTACTTGAAAATTAATTACAAACTTTAAGTTAAAGCTTTTAAGGGCAGACTTCGAAAACGAAGTATATTTTTGTCACTCCCATTTAAGTTAAATGCTAACGAGTAATGACTTTATATCACTAACGTTTCTTGAAATGTTGATAGAATCATTCATTAAAACTTAAAACTACTTTTTTTCTCTCTTTTCAAAGGACGTTTAAATAAGGCTTTGTAATTTTGTGCTAAATCTTACTTCTTTATCAGAAATAAAAAAATATTAGATAGAAATAATTTTGAAGCTAATACGGGAGTTCCAATTTTTATAACAGTACTGCAAGTTTATAAATTGCATTGCCACCTAGTCTTACTTCCCACAGGGTACCATTTCGACCCTTCGGTGTGGGTTACTGCCTATTGCAGCAACCGCACAGCAACTAGGAAGGGAGAGCGTGAGGTCCAAAACGATGGTACGACTTTGGTCCTTACAGTATCAAAAAAAAAAAAAAAACAATTTAGCAAAGCAAACAAAAAATTACATTTTTTTTACAGTTTTAATGCTATTTTACGATAAATAAAAAGGAAACTTCTATAATATCGCTATTTGCAACATTTAGTTAACCAGGTGATGTGGAACAAATTGCCTGTCTATGTGATGGTCATAAAAAAAGCAATTAAATCAACAAAATACATATAGAAAGTTCTTGAAAATACAAAAAAATTTTATGAACTTTATTACTTTTCATAAATAGATTGTTATTATATTTATGTATAATATTTAACTCTTTGACTTTAAAACGCACTTAGAGGAAGCTTCTCTTTTTTAAGAAAATGTAATTGAAAAAAAAATCATTATTAAATATGATGATGATGATATATAAACGACCGCATTCAGGGATGCGTATTCTGAGATTATATCTCTAGTAACACTTCCACATAAAGGAAGTATATAATACATGCTCGAGATACGTGTTAAGTCAGCTTTGACAAAGATAATGCTTACCTCTTTTACTTCCGCTTTATTTTTCATTAAAAGCTACGCCGGTACTTGCGTTCATTTTAGCTTCTAAATTATTATTACTATTATATTCTTTCTTTATTTCTCAATTGTAGCTATTTTCAAACTTGTTTATCTAGTTAATGGTTTCTTAGAATAGTAACCACCTACGATATTGTGATATAAAAATAATTAAATACAATTGTGCTTATTTAATAGCCTACGTTTCGCTTCTTACGGAAAGATGTTGATTTTGGGCCCATAATCTACTGATGTGGTAGAAATAAGATAATTATTATATGTGTCACTAATAATACTCAAATATACCCACTAGAAAACTTGAACATCAAATCAGCATGAAATGAAATGGATAGAAATATACCAATGGCTGTTAGTCTTTCCTTCGCCCATTTATCATGCGTTCAGTCAATCTCTTTGGCTTCTGTCAGTTCTTAATTAAATGAAATTTATGATAAACAATTATAAAAACGAAAGCAAAAAGCGAAATCCCGAAGAATACTTAGCCGAAGTCATTTTACTGTAGCTCCAATCCCGCTCCATTAAATATATAAAAAACGTAATGCGTAATGTACAGATATCAAGTTTTTCTGAAGGATATTATTAATTAGGGAATGTTTCGTACAAAAACTTTAACCTGCTTACGTATAAGTTCGCGTCACCTCAATAATTGCTGCCGATCGATCGTCAAACATGAGCCCGCTAAACAGTTGACGAATACCATTGTGGTGAAATTCGCGTGTTAATTGCATTAATTAAACTTTGCATTAAAATTTAAATAAATTTACTTGTTGATCATCGCTCACGTCTACCTCAGCGTCCTGTCCAAGAAATTTCTTTACCGATGAATTGGACCTTCGTGTGTGTTTAAGTAAATTATAATTCTTATTGTTTGGCGGGAATTTGTGGAGACTAATTCGCTAGGTTTTCATTGCTTAACCTTATGATGATAATTTATAGTTTTACCCAGTAAAGGAAGAAACCGTGTAATGGAAAAATGTACAAGAGGAGTACGTACGAGCGAAAAGCGTACCGGAGAAAAGTCAACATGTGATAATGGGCAGGCAGAGCAGCGATGTTTTTTTTTCAATTCATCTGTGAATATAGTTGTGTTTCGACGACCTATTCACCGCGACAAGGTAAGCCGGTTTACAACAAAGTAACTGTACTTAGATAATCCGTTAAGCGCAAGTCTGCGATAAGATAACTGTACTTTGATGAGCTATAACTGGCCAATTTACGAAAAACAAAATGTAGTTAGATGATTCGTTAAGCACCTGCGTTAAACTGTTATTACTGGTGAATTTGCAAGAGGGTTACTGTACTTCGTGTACTTGATCTAGAACAACGTAATGGCACTCAACCAAGCAGGTTCGTTAGGGATCGGGAAGGGTCGAACTGAACCTATGAGGTGAGCGTTTCTATTCGGAGCAGAACTCCATGAGGCTAAGGTACAAAAACGCACACCATTGCCTCGAGAACAGAAATTGGTCAAACTATGGGATATTTATCAAGAGTTCATATTGGGGCAGCAATTGCATAAAACAAGGATAAAAACGCACACCATTGCCTCAAGGACATAAATGACAAATAAGAAAATTACATTTGATTAAACCCGAACCTCTTATACGCATCTGTATACTCTAAATACTCTAAAATATTAGATCATTTGGCCGTTTTTTATGAACCCAAAACTTTAGAGATTATTCTTTGGGGCATCTCCCATTTAATCGTTCCTATGTGAACTAGGACTTACAATAGCAACAAGACCTAATTTCTAGTGTTTTGTTAGGAAAATCAGTTCTTAATAGCAATTTGATATAAAAAAGAACTGTACGAAAGTTAGACTACGTAGATCTATCTTTGGGACTAATACCATGTAAGGATTGTCATGGAGACTAAGACGTTAATTCAGCAAGTTTTAATTTCAAAGATTTAAATTTCATGGTGAAAATTCATTCAAGGTACTAATTTGACATAAACATTAACTGCACCAAATATGACACGCGCAAGTGCTCTGTTTGCACCGGTGACAAGTAAGTTTTCATATGTCAACAAGGTCTAATTTTCAGTTCGACGACAGAAATAGTTGAAGAATAAGAGCATCTTTAATAAAGAAATTGAAATTGTTGAAGTTGGCTCACATCAGCTCGCGCTTTAGGTCGCCTACCTTATAAAGGGCATCATGAAGAGGTATGCCTTTATATAGAAACAAAGTATAACTTTTCATATTTTAACACGAAAGTAAATGGAGTATTGTATTAGGCAAAGTGATGTAGGGTACTTCATTGTAGGCCTTCTTGGGTTATAATGTTTTCAATTGTTTTTTGTTGTTTTTTTTTTTAAAGAACAAGGACAACATGCCGGTATTCGTATTGCTTTTATTCATATTGGATATATTTTTGATTTTAAATTTGATTTAACGTTAGGTCTTATTGCATTTATTATTATTATTGTAAATGTAAAATTTCTGTTTGTACAATATTTATATTAATGGTTATTAAAATTACCACATTACTAGCCGTAGCATGTTGCTATATTGTGACAGTAAAGGAATATTTGCAGTCCCGTCACGTCGTGTACAACGTTATTATTAGTAATGAAATAATAAAGAACTGTAACCAGCGCTAAGGTAACAAGACATTCTCTAAGTTCGTTGACACAGTCAACATGGTACAAAAAGCTTCCCCCTTTGAGCAACCTGACTTCCGTGGATTTAATTATTCGCTGTAGATTTTCCATATCACACGGAAGCAAAAATCCTCCACCTAATTTTAAAGATTATTGTGTAGCTGGGAAGATATCGACATTGCTCAAACTCAAGCAATTATATATAGAGAAATTCTCTAAATAGAAGCACAACTGTCGAGCTTTTCTCCCAGAAGCCGAAAAATACCTGTCGCAAGGCATAGATGGGTAAAACCTTACTCGTTAGCCTGAGACAACGGAAAGTCTTTAGCAGATTATTACTAAGAGTACTAACCGTACCGCATTATTTTACCCCGGTTGGAAGGGGCTAGATCACCCCGCAAGAACCATCACCCTTAAGAACTCAAGCGATTAATGTAGTTTGCGATTCCCACTAATAATCTCATCTGACAAATGAGAAGAGAACTTTTTCCGCGTCGCACACCTGACAGGCAACGCGAGGGATTGACTATAGGCATATCCCTTTATTACGATTGTCACAGTTGGTTTACTTCACTATTGAAGTCCAACGTTTTGTAAGAATCTTAGTTCCTCCCGCCAGCCGATAATCAGTGAATCAATTGTCTCATTTGACTTGTTAAAATATTGATTTTTGGCCCGCAGATCAGCTACAAATGTAAGCGTAAACTTTTGTAAACCTTTTTGGATGTTAATAGAAGTTTTTGCGGGTAATTCATTTCATTCAGTAAAGACTGGCGCAAATGGTAGCAAAAATATTGTTATTATAGGAACTTTCATTAATAAATCTACTGTTGCCTGTTGTTTTTGGAACTTGAGTCTTTGTTGTTAATTCTCAGGCAAAGGCGTTAACTCATTTTTTTCCCTTCTCATCATCGTCGACATGAATATTTGAATAATAATTGGGCAATGAATGCAAGCATACTACAAACTTTAATGTTCTTATTAATAGCAAGCCAGGTGATCTTTTGGCTGATATTGTGTTGTTGTTTTGGTTTTATTTCGTACTGGTTGCAGTAAGTAGATTGTTGTCGAAATTTGCTTTAATAGCTCTTTATCAATCACAGCTTACGATTTTGCATGTGCTGATCTTTACTATGCAGTAAAAGCATACAACTTGAATAAATTCATGCAATTCCTTGTTAACGCCCTTGAAAGTAATGATGCCTATTTCTTTGTAACCAAAGTAGACGTAAGCAATGATAGGTTTACGAATTTGACTGTTGTTGATTGTGTTACAGTAGTCGTACAGTGCTTGCGATTAGCACGATGTAAGATTTACTTGTAATGCCTTTAGATTTCAAAGTATAGTATAGGAACAAATGTATGGATAGTGGCTGAGGAAATTTTTCCAAAATCTATTCCAAACATTTAGAAAAAAAGTTTGCTATCAAATTTCTAGAAATATTCTCAAAAATGTATATTTTTGCTTTATTATTAATTATTTTATTTATATATATTTCGTATTTATTTATTTTTATACTAAGAACTGAAGGATGAACACATACTTCGTATCAGCAGGATTCTGAATCGTTATAATCCGGTGCATGTATCGACCTATCTGCTGTCTCATGTTCAAACGTGGTGGTTTAAAAAAATGTGGAATAGAAAGTTGAAAATTACAATATATTCTTAGTCGACAACAACAGATCAACTATAAAAGAGGGCCTGACAACAACAGCAAATGTGATGAAAATTTGTGTTACCTGTTTATCTAAAACTTATGACGGCATTTTTCAAGACCAACTAACGCTACGACTTTGAACTCTAGTAAGTCGAATTTTACCAAGGCGGCGTAGAAATTCACCTGGAAAGACTGCTCAAAAACAAAAACTAATTTTGCGGTGTTTATTTATTCGCCGAAAATAGAAGATATCTAAAATTTGACACAAATGTAACATAAGTAGATTAAATTCTGAGCGCACTTGTATGCACGTACAGATGCTTATACGAAAAAATGAAAAGCAACGAAAAACTCGGTCAAATAAATTTTTTTATTGGAAATTACTTGATATGTAACAATAGTATATTTTCCGACAGCTTTTTCATCATATTATCAAAAAAACTAATTGTATAAACCTTTCATCATAGTTTTTTAGAATATGTTCATACATTTTCCAAAAAAATACAGTAAAAATATGTTCCGAACGGATTATACTAAGTATGCTGCAAACAGAAATTTATTTTATTGTATTATTATTTCGCTATAGTGATGGGCAGACCCACTTTTTGCCTTCTATAAAACATTCTTCAAACATTTACTTATTACCTTCTGTCGTTTTCATTCCGGTTTAAACAAAAATAGGAAATCGTTTAAATTAATTATTATATTTTTTCAAAATCCCTTTTAAACAAAGGAGACAAAAAGCAGAGATAAAATAAAATTACTAACATAAGCGTTATATGCTGGGATTAATTAAAAATATATAACATATAACGTGCCAGAATTAATTATTACTTTTTTCTATGAGAAAAAATTTTAAAAAATTTAAAAAAATAATTAGCACTTTGTAGAGTTTTAATCCTTTGCGAAAGGTGCGCACACATTACACATTGAGGGTACGCTTCAATTAACAGTAATAATGGTTAATTGTTTTTGCTTTTTTGAGAAACGTAAAAGAAATAAGATTCTTTTTGCGATCATCTTTACTTTTTCCGACTTACAACAAAGATTCAAATGTACGAACCATTAAATGATCTTGTTTACCTTATTTTCAGGCTTAGGAAACACACGAACACACGAAACAATCGATTTCCCATTTAATTTTATTAATTATAGGGGTATGTCTGCTTCCAAGAAAAAAATAGTGGTATTTGGCGATTTACTGCTAAGTTCTACTGGTGTGACTATGTTTTTAAGATCTGCTAACTACAATTTATGACGAGGTAAGTGTATTTCCGTTTAACGGGTATAATTTATAACGTTGTACAAGATTCAACAGTCAGCCAAGCAGGTGCGTCTGGAGTCGTGATAAGCCTAAATATTCGGACCAGAATTCCGTAGGACAAAAATACCAAAGCACACCTTTGTCCTGCTGGTTGCGGACAGAAATACTCAGACGCAAAGGTTGTAGACAATTTTCGAGACTAGTTACTGTTATTATCGCTCATCTACAGGCATGACTGCTGCCGATTTTGGGCATACATGAACTTGTTGTACAACGCAAGTTGAATGCGTTACATGTTGTTTGGATCAGCTAAAGACGACACCCCTCCAAATTGTGTAATTTTCTTACAGACCCACCCGGACAATTATAACGGATGTTCGGTATATCAACAAGTGCTTAAAAAGAAACTTGGTAATTATTTATTGCACAGGTCAACTCAAGCCCTGTTACCTAATAACTATTCCTACAATCAGGAAGAATATGCTCCACTTAACGGCCAAAACGAAATTCCATGTAATGCTGTTGTGCCAGAGTGTAGTAACAATAACCTTAGGAACCAAAAATAAGCTGATATGTTGAAAAATCCTAATCGTTTTTCAAAAATTGAAGACTTAGTTGTTGAGTTGAGAAATACAAGTGAGGCACTTAGGCGAAAGTTAATACATAATTAAGACACAGAGCTTAAATATTTTTATTGTTGGTACTATAGAAATATAGTGCATAAATAATAGAAACTTATGGTTTTATTTAAGCTGAACGAATTTATTTACAGTTAATGTTACAGTTGCACACGGATGATTTATTTGTGCCTCTCCTGCTTGATTTGGTAGGTGTGAAATTGAGTTTTGCTTTCGCATAAATAATTGACTAATTTTCTATATGAGTCAACAGAATTAGTTAGTACTTTGACTTGGCCATCTTTCATGCTTTTATAATTTAAGTCTTTTTCAGAAATAACAGACGTAAACGCCTTAATTATGTTTTTTATGTTTTAGGAATTATAATTTGCGGTGGCTTAGGAGAGACTGCTTTTTCATTATCGTTAACATTATTGGTGCTGCTATCAATAATTTCATTCTCATCGGAGTTTAAGATCAAGAAACGGTTTGTAGAACTTGCATCTTGTGTAGGTCTTTTATTGTTAGCAATGTTGTTAAGATTAGTTTGCTTACGTTTATTCAGGCGAGATGCCGATGAAATTTGCATTCCATTGAATTGGTTACTTGACCGGAACCTTCTGCTGAATTATTCATTATGCTTCCTTTTTTTTTTTAATATAAAGTTCACTACGTATTAATAAGAATAGTTACAACACCACCACTGCTTTGGGCAACACTGAAAGGTCCAGTGCAATAAAATGTTTGGGCATCTCATTTCTTTTATTATATTTTCAATGTCAGAAAAAGAAAGATAAAGTTTTAATCTGGCAAAACACAGTCAAATGCAATGTCTTCGTGGATTCACGACACGCACTCAACACACTTTAATCCGCGCTATATTTTATTAATATTTATAGATGTAGAAAATAGTTTAATGAGTTAGTAATATTAAATCTTTCTTATTTTTTAAATTTTTCCGCACACAAAAATTGACATTTTACCCTTAGGATTGCCAACCGACTTCTTAAATCACTTCTTTCAAGTTTTACATTGAACGAACAAGATCTAGTCGTTAAATAAGTAAGTCAACTCAAATCTCTAGCTTTGCTCTTGTTTTCTTAAACCCAAAACAAAACCATCTTTATAACATCATAAGATTATCAACGCTTTAAATTCTATATTCTGTTTAGTATCTTTACCTTGCCGCTTCTATTTTCATAAGTTAGCCAGCATTATCTTTACAGCACAGAATTTACCTTCAAAGGTTATTAAAATCGAACTGTTTTTGTTGTGCAAAACAAATCTCGCATTATTTGTGCTTTTAATTTATTCAAAATAATAATTTTCTATGTAAATTTCTGTACAATTTATAAACCATCGAATGGAAAGAAAATATTTCTGCTGCTTGGTAAAATGATTTTTCTTTTCTGCTTTTAGCTTTTACATTACTTGTGCATATGAAATGAGGTCTGCGTTCTTCTTTTACCGAAAGCCGAAAAGAGCGTGTAGGTTCGTTTCATCAAAATGGTTGCAGGATACAAAGGAAGGTTTCACAAAGACCACATAAAGCATATATATGCTATCGGTCTCAAATTCTAAACCGATTTAGGCATGTGTGCCCGTCTGTCTGTCGCAAAAATTAAAATATCGAGTTTACAAAACATACACTTACAGAAAGGTACCATCAGCGAACACCCCTACTTTCTGGATTTTTTGCTCATTGTGCCTAAATTCCTATACACAAGGCAAAAAATGTTCCCAAGTGTATTCAACGGCTTATATACCTGTACAAAAGTGGAAAAAATCGGTCCACCCTGTACTATAGAGTATCAAGAATTCACCTCCATGAGTTTCTTAAGCTAAAGGTGATAAGAAAAATATTCTTCCACATAGCGGAATACTTTCTTACTTGTTTTAAATATATTTTGCTTATGCTCCAGTTGCAATCCCTAAAAAAATTTTAAAGATTTAATTTCAATTTATTTAGTAAACAAGTAGAAGAAAGACGACATTTACAAAGGATGCCAACGGAAATTGTTAAAATAATTGAAATAAAGAAAACTGCCCGAATGCATGCTATTGAGTATGGCTATGTACACTTTTCAAAGCATATATGAAAAGTAAACGGGAACACAAAAATATGATAAGAATGTAAATAATTTTTGCAAGCAATAATGAAAGAATAAATTTGACGACTAAATAGGAAGAAAAAGAAAGCAGGCTTTTAACTGTGTTAAATTCTGGGAGAATCTTTGCATCGTCAACTAGGGTATAAAAACTCTTGAGGTTTCCTTATTAAATACGGGTGTAGAGCTTTCCGATTAACAAATCCTTATCTTCTATCAATTCTAATGCTCAAGCGTACCACCCCTCTCCCCTCCTTCCAGCACCTTAAAAATGTAGGCAAACACAAAAAGTACGAAAAAATATATAACTGAAGTGTACACGTTTTACAGCCTGCAAATATTCTTGCCGCAATTTTGGGAAGAATAGATGTCTCGTCTTTTATGAATAATTTTGGTACATCTATACACACCCAGTCAGAAAGATTCGTGCGCACTTGCCAAATTCTTCTTTAGTTCATTTTCAAGATATCCGACTCTTCCTTCGGTGAAAAGAAGTAAACACACTATAGTCGGGCGGCGCCTGCCGTTAAATATCTATATCTATCTATACCACTTCGCCTGTTACAATTCTCCTTTTACATTGATCATATATTATGTAACGTTTAGTAGGTGAGGGAGAATTTGCTTCCCCGGCCTAGCTCAGCTGATGTCATCGGATTATAACTAGACATAATTTAATTCTATGGAATTCTAGAAAATGTCCGCGCACGCATCCTTTATTTATTTCCACTTGCCAGTCTATCCGTTATTGTTGCATGTCGTCCACACCACAGTTGTTCTCAAACCATACTACTTACTTCTTCTTTTCCCCTTTTCTTTTTTTTTTTTTTTTAATATTTTATACGAAACGAAAGCAAGATAAATATTAAAAAAAATAATAACGTTATGTACCAAATGGCAATGGCGGTGATGGTGATGGTCATTGGTGGTGATGATGATGTTGGTCATGATCAAAAGTTTATTGCACATTTTACACATACGCTAGAAGAAAGATGGTTCAGCTTTCGATGAAGTGATCTGTGTTTTATATTTCTTTTTCAAGAAAATTCTCTTTGAGACTGAGAAATACTATATTTCCTTCTTAGCTTCTTCTTCTTAAATCATAAGTACCTTTTTCCGATATTCATCGATCTTTTCTTTATTATTCGCACTTAAAAAAATTTTTCAATGTCTTACAAGCACCTAATAAATATATCTTACAAATACTTGATTTCTTTAGTGATTTTAGTTCGCATTTTATAATTTTTTTTGTACAAAATAATCACTAAGTTTTGCTTCATTAAATAATAAATTCAGTTTCAGACAAAGACACCGAGCATCGTAATATTTACACGTCCATTCTTGCACATTTTTCGTTTTATATTTTGACATTTTTTTTTTTATAAAATTCAATATTATCTCTAGCATTTAATCAAACCAACTGCGGTCAAAACTTAACTTACTGATCTCTTTCTTTTTAACAAAAACCCACCCTTATTTTTAAGCAGAGAGACTTCGGATTCGCTTACTCACGCATAAAACGAACGGACATTTTGGTCTCTCTTTATGTTTCTCTTCTTCAGCAAAGTCGTGTGATATTTGCAAAAGAAGGAAATATTAAAAAAGAACGTGATTAGCGGTGTTCCGCTCTCCGAAGTACTTAAGGTACTTTTATGAAAAACATATGGGCAGATACAAGTATTTCACCCTACAAAAAAACTCAAAATATACGCGTAAGCTACAATTACTAAATTCTTACTTTCAAGTAAAGGAACATTTCTTATGGAAGCTCGTATGCAGAAGAGAGCTGAACTGACGTGACCCATATTTAGAAAATTTAATTTTCCTCTCAACCATTTCTGTTACAAAGTATCCGAATTTGTTAATTTTTAACATTTACCTTGAATACTAATTAATTATTTTCTAACGACTTTGTCGAAACATAGTAGAAATTTGTAATTTTTTATATCTAAATTTTTTTTTCAAATGCGGTGTTATATAGAGTTTGGCCGTAACAATAATCCAATGGAATTCAAGGTGTTCGTCTTTGAATCAAAAGACGCCAGTAAATCAAATTTCAGTAAAGCATCCCAGAAACTGAACGCTGAACAGAACTGAACTCAACTTGAATACAAAAGCAGACGGATGGACCGATAGAAAAATAAGCTTAAATCGACCCAGAAAATCACTCTGAATCGATCGGTCCAATAACATATGAGTCTACCTTAAGCCCTTCTGTGTGTTACACTCATCCGAAGAAACTTAATATACCCTATACCACAGGCCGTCCAGGGTCAACAAAACTTAATTTTTTCATTCGAGTGCATGCTATATATGGCTAACATATTTAACATTTTACTTATGCGATGAGCTATTTTCGTTTTGCAGAATGTACTGAAAACGTCAGTTTGTTCGCACGACAATAATAACGCTGCCATTTCTTGTGTTTGCTTTACTTATGTTTGAATTTCTTCATCGTACATAATCTTATGCATGGTATCCTTGCAATGAATAAAGTTTGTATTTCTAATTTTTTATGATCCATGCTTTTTCTATGATTCGCTTAAGACCAAAATAAGTGACGATGTTGGTTATTGGTAAATGAAATAACAAACTTAATACGGCCTCAATTATAGTAAATATAAACTAAAATCAACAAAGTTTTGAAATGAAATTAACACTTAAGTTTTTTTAAATGATCTTGCTTTACCATCAAGTACATGGTTTCGAGAGCATCTGAATACCTTCAAAGAAGAAACTTAAATAAAATTTATGAAATCTTTGATTAATCTTTTTACTCTCAGTAGTCTTACTTTTAAAAATTATAACCTATTTGACACTTTTTCTAACCTGATTGTCAATAATTTCCTCTGCTTTTATGCACACTTTTGCTGCCTGTCACTTTAAGCTTTGGATGCAAGTGGATAAACGAACGGCTCACATTTTTTACATACGAATACATGCGAGTTTTTATAATGTTTTTTCTTTCTTTTTTTGCGTAGATACATTTATCTTCTTGTCACGATAAGGATATGCTCCGGTAACAGTAAAATGTGGTAAATTCAAACTTGAAAGCGCACATATGTGCAATAGGTAAAAACATATGCAGCCAGGTGATGCGTAATAATGGTAAAAGTAATTATTTTTTAGCTTTAACTTAAACTGTTCTTGTAAAATCTGATGTGAAAAAATTTCTGTGTCGTGATACGTTGATATTTAACAAGCAAGAACTACATTCGACTGTGACCGAATATATTATACCACCACCTTCATTTTACAAATACAGGAAAAATTAGCTGCAAAAACCTAAATATTTTGACCGCTTTCAAGGCCAACGTGAGCACAAACACTTGCAATGTTTTTGCCAAACTTTAAGTCGATAACTTAATTTATGCGGGTAAAAAAACAGATGGGCAGACAGCAAAGTTTAAATTCATTGAAAATTTCAGGCTGATCGGGAATATATGTATTTTATAGAGTCTCTGAAGCTTACTTTTGGATCTTACAAATAGTATGACAAAATGAATATATTTCCATCGATCGGTAGTGGGTATAAAGAAAGATAATTTCTCGTACTCTATTGGGAAGTTAGCGATGGCAATGAAACCGACTGTGGCGAATCACATTTAAAAAAATTGTTTCAATTTTTAAAAGCGACGTAAGTCACATGCTGGCCTACTCGCAGGTAGGCAACACCATACAGAAATAATTTAGGCTATCAGTTGCACTTTAAGATATATAAAAATTAAGTTATTGAACTGATTTACCCCACAGAATTATTCTAGTCTTAAGATCAGGAACTTGTGCCAGTTTTAAAAATTAAAAATAACTATAGATTGACGTTTGTTTGTCTTGTATAAACGACAATATCGCTAACTTTCCAATAGAGTACGAGAAATTTTCTAAAATAATAAGAGAGTCGTAGAAGATTCAAGATAAAGTGACGTTTGTTTATTTTGTATAAACAACACATACGTTAAAAAATATTAAGTGTGCAAAATGAAATGAGAATAGCAATTTCCAAAATTTTAATTTGCAAATTTCTACTTTCTAAAAATACACAAATTTTAATTGAAAAGCATGAACAATATATTTAGGTTAGTGTATATTTCCCTTTCACAGCTGGTTTTTCTTACAAATGCAACTTTGAAAGAGGTTGTAGTAGTGGAGAGACACATACTTAGGTGGTAACACGAGAACGCAAAAAGTGACTGTCGCCAGTTAAATTTATTTACATGATTTTACAGCAT
>KK351291.1:155147-222862 GCA_000671755.1 Glossina brevipalpis | reverse complement strand
TTTAAATAGTGAAAAATATTGTAAAAAATGTTTGGTGGATGTTGCAAAATTTTAAATGATCTAAAATCTTAATTTTCCAAACGTAGTTGTATGGTAGGGGAACATTCTTAAGTCATTTTCTCTCCAACCTCAACTTTAAAAATTTCAACAATTTTCATTTCAATCATTTCATTCAAATTGTTAGAACAACTTTAAGACAATAATCTGAACGGAAGAAGTTTGTAAAGTATTTTCTTTATCGTATTCCTTATAACTCTCGAAAATCTTAGCAGCTTAATGATTAATGTATTTTGTAATAATTTTTCTCAATAAATGTTTTTTTTTTTTTTTTTTAAGAGTGAAAAAATCATCAAAATTAACGCACACGCTGCCCTATTAAGGTTTCGCTTGTAAACTAAACTTATAATAAACAAGTGTATGGGGGCTCATAAGTTACAAAGTTGAATTATATCAACTCATTCTAAATGCCGCTTTCAACGGAAAATAGTTAAAAAAAACAGTTCAAAAATTGTCCTGTCCAAAGTATAAACACAGAACATCGGCTGTTTGTAACGAGAAACTTCCATTCATAACAATAGAAATCAGATTATAAGTTAGTAAATATTCTGGGATCTATACTAAAATTAAATCATTCTAAATTTTCATAACTTGAAACAAATTTATTTAAAAAGCCTAACAACGAAAAGGAAATTTCATTTTCCGTATTAGATCTCGCCAGAAATCTCTTAAAAGTGCCCGATAGTTTTTCGTATCTATCGCATTTGAAGACACAGATATTTGTAACATTTTTATGCTTTTTATTTAGTACAAAAAAAAAAAAAGTTTGCTCTTTAATACAAAAAACGAAAATATTAAAAAAAAAAACGCTAAAATTTATGCTTGTTAAAGCTAACGATGCTTACAACTTTTATGCATCAGTTTATGCTTGCATGAGTACTTCACGTTTAAAGGTTTCTTGCGAAACAATAAAAAATTGAAGGCAAAACTATTATGAAACACAAAAATTTATCAAAAATTGTAAAAACACCAAATATAATATATAATATGTATATATATATATACATATATATATATATATATATACATATATATATATATATATACATATATATATATATATGTATATATATATATATATATACATATATATGTATATATATGTATTATATTTATATATATATATGTATGTATGTATGTATATACGTATGTATACAAATATATATTTAAACATCCTATATACATTACACATAAAGTGATTATATGAAAGCACGAAATAACCATAATGTCTAGATTAATGCGACAAAGCAGTTGACAATTTACGCAATTGAAGCGCTTGACAAACTAATGTAATAATTTATTATGCACTTCGTTTTTGAACGAAGTGAACTCTTTGTATTGGAAAACCTGTAATCTTTTGTTTTTTTTTTTTTTTTTAAAGATAATTTAAGAGTGCAACGAATTGTTTCAAACGCAACAGAATGCTAATGCAATTATATGCTAATATATCTTGCAGCAGTTATAATAAGGATATATTAGAAATGTCCGCCTTTTATTATACCATTCGATTCAGATTCCGTTTCTGAATTGACGCATTTCGAAATTTTCAATCTATTTTTATGATTTTGACATAAGAATAAATTCTATTGAGAATGAATTAAATTCTACAACCAATTTTCATATAACGACCTATTTTTAGCAAGTCATTATGTTTAAAAAAAAAAAAAAAAAAAAAAATTAATTTTCATATTTCTCCACATTTGAGTGTGAAATGTAAAATGCATATAAAATGCAACCGTCTTTTCGAAACTTTCGCATCACTCTACTTTTTGTCGCAAATTGTTTGTGATGCAAATTGATCAAGTATAGTGATTTTGCCTATAGATTTAAGTGCGTTAAGTTTGAATCATGCTTTCCGGACCCACCTTCCTCCTGCCCCCCACCTCCGCACCCCTTTCAGGCCCACCCGTTCCTTGGTTATAACATTTTAATACATTTCAGAATTAATCAAAAATAATTAAAGGTTTAAAAAGGCACAATGAGGTTCAGTTTTTTTTTTTTTCGTTTTTTTGACTTCCCTTCTTCTCTCTTTAAAAGCCGTAATATGCTTTGTCATGCATGCATGACTGCATGTGTACTTTGAAAGAATTTATATTTATTTAAAGAAAATTCAATCATGCTGTATTGCTTCAGGCATGTATGATTAAAATTCAATCATTCATGCATGCTAACATGTGTTTACATTTTTATTTTAAAGTGAATTTCTATATATTTTCATATTAATATTAAATATTAACAACTATTTTAAACATTATCGATTTAATTATTAAATTATTATTAAATTATCACTGCGTTTCAATTTTATATAGCTGATCAAGCTAAATCATGCATGACTAATTTATACTTCAAATAAAACTCTAAGGGAAAAAAGGTAATTATATTATTAATTTTAAATAATTGCAAAACGGGATTTAGCGCATATGTTTATGTGGAGTTCTCTAAAAGTTATCAAAAAAAAAAAAAAAAAGAAAACAAATAAAATAAATAATAATAATAAATAAATACAAATAAAATGATTATTAAAAATTAATTAAAAATAATAAATTCTCATTTAGCTAAGATTAATCGCTATTATATTAATCAGTTTCATTATTATTAAAATCATAAATAATGAAGAAAAACAACAAACTGTTCTTCAGCTATTATGTGTACTCGTTAATAAAAAGTAAATGAATATTTAATATTCTCAAATATATAATATAAGTAAATTATTTTTTTTTTTTTTTTTCTTTCTACTATCAAAGGCTCTACTATTATATTTGTTATTCTGCTTGAAACAATAATCAGTAATAAATCTCAAAATTCCCTTTAAAAAAAAAGGAAAATATTCTCTACCTCAACTACTTATATGTATGTCTATTATTGGAAATCTGGCGGGCTCGCGTATATTGAGATAGAAAATCGAGACCAAGCGCTTGATTAAGTTGTTAATTTAATTTTCTACAAGAATGTATCCCCATAATTGTGATAGAAAAATAAAGTAAAATTAAGTAAAATAGCGAAAATTTCTAAATATCATCGACCAACTGCAACAGTTGTTATCGATTTCAAATCTATTTAAAATTAAATTTAAATTAAATTTATTATGAGAACACGGATATCCTCTGGCCGCATATTAACACCATCTTAATTCAGATGTAAAGTTATCTATTTATTTAAACATTTATTATGAGAAGAGCTCCTATTCGTCTTTTGACATCACTTTAATTAATGATTTAATTCTTTATGGTTATTAAAATGATGGATATAGAAAATTTGTCTTAAAGCCGAGTATAGGTTCTGTTCTTATGTGTTTCATTCCATAAGCAACGAGTAAGAAAATGAAACGATGTACGATTTTGTCGTTCGATTTATAATTCTGAAAAACACACATATGAGAAAGAATATATATTTCTGATCGTTTTAAGATTCCAATACTCTAAGTCTAAGTCCATCATCATAATGGTTTGTTCTTGTTCATAACTTAAACATAAAGAAAGTGAAGTCTAGAAAATGAAATGGATTTAAAGTAGCGACTCTGTACGATTCATTTCAAGACTTATCTAACGTTCTGGTGTTTTAATGAAATGCTTATGAAAAAAAAAAAATATATATATATATATATATATATACATTTGTACACATTTATAGTAATTATAATATTGTGCACAATCAATGTAACTAAAGAAAAGGGGAGAAAAAAAAACTATTAAAAAATTAAACAACAGATTTACGAGTTAAATAATAAACGTTGACACAAAGACTATGATTGTGCCTGTGTGTCTACACGTCAGTACTGCTGAATATTGATGGATGGTTATGAACGAACGTGCCGTGATAGAATTTTTTTTTTTTTTTTTTAAAGTCATCAGTGTTATCGCCGTATAATTTATGCTTAATTTTTGTGTATGAGAAAAAAAAGGGTGCTATTGAGTTTATCTTTATACTCCTCTAGGTATAGAGTGAGTCTGACTTTAATGATGTCATCAGCATTTTTATCATGCATCACGGATGGATTTTTTATTTTTTTTTTTTTATTTATATAATAATTTATTAAATATATATTTAATATAAGCGTTAACGATTCAAAATTTATTTAAATGTCCGTCTGTCCTCTACAAGGCTGGTTTACGTTATCTGTTGTTGTTGCTGTTGTCGTTTTTATTTTTGTGGTTTTCGCAAAACATTGCCTGAGTGCAGTACTACGCCGCGTGTAGACCTTATTATGTAAAACCTTCAATGTGCTCAGTTTAACATTGTGTGGTTAAGGTTTTATTTATAATTTCATGCTTTTTTTTTTTTAATATTAAAAATATTTATTTAAGTTTTTACACATTTTTTTCAAGTTATTGTCATCACTTATGCAAGTGGCGTTCATACGTTGTGTTTATGTGTGTTATATATGTTAACTAATTTTATTGGCAGATGTTATTCCATTACAACATCGTTTTATTTAATGTATTTGTAATTAAAATAAACAGCAAATAAAAACAGAAACAAAAACAACAACACTTTAATAACTGTTAAGTGTTCATTGCCTGGCGACGGCACTCAACTTGAGCTGTCACAAAATTAAAAAAAAAAAACAAAACAAAACAAAACACAAGAAGGGGTTGTTACATTCGGCTTATATCGAATTTTCTTATACCCTCAAGCTGTGCTTAATCGTTAATGCTTTTTCGATTTTATCACCAGTGAACATCTCTAGAAAATGGAATCAAATAAAATTTTGTTATACAAAAATTTTTAGGAATCCACATGAAAAACGGGTATGTGTGTAAATGAACTTCTTAATTTTTTTTTTTTTTCTTCGGAAGACCGATGTAAAAATTTTAGATTCTTAGCTTTAATGATTTTCAATTTATAAAACACAACCCAAGTTGACCTATACAAAAAAATCGAATGGAATTAAAGAGAATTTTTGTGGCATTCCATATATATTTTGAAATTTTTGCATAAAAAGTAACAAACTTAATATACTTGAGAATGACGATTGCAAGGTAACCAATACCAGCATAGTAATAAAAAGTCATTGTGTCACATATTGTTACTGACACATTTATTGGTAATTTTTTTCCATTTTATTAAACTAAGGACAATGATTATTGTTTTGATAACTAAGCAGTCAAGGTTTGAGAGGAAGTCTTAAAAGCTTTGTTTTAATAAAATTATTCGCTTAATGCATAATTCCATAGCAAAAATTGGATAAAATTATAAGCTTAATTTATTTACTTAATATATAATTCGAAAAGGGAACGATCAGTTAACATTGCAATTATATCTGATCTCTGTTTTGAACTTGAAATGAGAAAGAATTTTGACTATCAAAAATTTCTCCAAAATCCCTTTTAATATTCAATTTTATTTATAGCATTTTCTCCCATAATACTGTACCGTTATCAGAAATATTTTCTTATAAATTTGCGAGGCATTTTTTATGTTTTTACGGGAAAAAGAGAATTCAAAGTGCACGTAATATGTAAATTCTTCGTTTTGGACACTAACACAAATGCTCGTTTTAATTTAAAATACAATTTTAAATTTAAACTATTTACCGATTTTAATGAAAACTTTCTGATAAAGTTGGCACAAATTTTAAAATTTAATGAAATGATGTAAAAGAAAAAAATTGAGATTAAATTTGTTATGGTTCCTAATGGTTATCCAATTACGTCGTGCTCGCATTAATTTTGAGAAATCAGATTAAGATTTATTTTCGCTATATTTCGCTATGCCTCGCACTTTTATTACCTTTTAACGTAGTTATTCATAGTTCTCGTAAAAGAAAGAAAAAGATTCGTTGATTTTAAATATCAGTAATGATATGCACGACATGAACGACTTTCAATATCCAAAAGCAAAATAAATACATTTTGAAATACGTATAAAAAAAAATTTCTATAATTTTTATTTTTCTATTCCTATTTAGGGTTTCCCATGATATATATAAAAACCAAGCTATCTTGTTTTTAATTTCCCTTAAGACAATTTTTACGGCAACACAGCAAATTATCTGTTGTTATTTGCCGAATATGAAAAAAAAAAAAAGAAGAATTTGAGATACGTGTCCAATATTTTTGTTGTCAACATTTTTCAAATTTTTTAGTTGTTTTTTACAATTGGATTTCTTAAAAATTTCGATAAAAACCCTTTCAAAAAAAATTTTACTCTTTAAGACCTTTTTTTTCGTTTTGCAAAATTTCTTCGCACATCTTTAAACGGCCGGTTATACAATCAATAATAGTGCATCACAGAAATACTAGTTAAAATTCTTTGATTCTTTGAGCAAACGAAAGTTATGCAAATCTAATGCCGGGGTTATGGTGTTTTTGAATTATGCAACAGCAAGAACAACAACTACAGCAGCAACAACACCAACTGCAGTTCAGATATTCAAATTCGTTGTTTCGTAAAACTTTACGCGGTTTGGTTGATTTCTCTTAAATATTAAACGCTACGATATTCATCGAAAAAATTTGCGAACATAAAATAACACCATACATCAGACATCAGACCAACGTATAGACTTTGTTCGATTCTGTTATAACCTTGAGACAAGATTGTCTTTGTATTCAAATCAGTTGAAAGCTAATAATAATAATAAGCAATCTTTCAGAAAAAAAAGTGAATTGATATATAAATTTCCAAGTCAAAGATTTACATGATAAGAAAGAAAAAGTGCACAAAGCAAAGACAATCCAGATGATTTGTAATACAATAAATACATGGAAAACGAACAAAAAAAGAAAATGAAATTTTAAATCACGTGCTAGTGGTGAAGACTTAACTCACAAAACAATGGCAATATAAACAAATCCAGTCAATCATGAACAACCTCAGAAACTGAGAAACGCGGTTAAGAAAAAGTAAACAAATCAACAAACGAACTACGTAAGAAAGTTAAATAAATAAATAAATAAACAAAGAAGCAAACAAATAAATACACGAATAAACGAACGAACCGAACGCCACAACCACAGCTACATTGATAATGCAAAAAATAACACACTTTAAACAAATAAACGGCACAAAACAACAACAACAACAACAATAATGATAATAATAATAAAAACAAAAACAAAAAAAATAAATGCAGAGTAATAGTTAATAGTGTGTTTACTACTACTACGCTGAATGAAAATAATAACGGTAGCGGATTGTTATTGTTGTCATTCTTATAGTTTGTGTTAGTTAAAGAAATTGTTGTTGCAATGTAAAGATAGTATTAGCACGAGACTTGTGTATGCCATTGATGGCTTTTTATTATAACAAAAACAAAAAATAGAAAAAAAAAACAAAAAAACAGGTAACAGCAAAACGTTAAATTAAATAAATATTAGTACAGAGTAAACAGAGATATACACACATCTATTTGTATTTATATTTATTAATGTTTATATATATATATATATGTATGTATGTATGTATGTATGTATGTATGTGTATGTGTGTGTGTGTGTGTGTGTATGTATATGTATATATGTATGTATATGTATATATGTATGCATATGTAGATATGTATGTATATGTATATATGTATGCATCTACGTATGGATGAATGTACGTATGCCTGCCTATAAAGGTAAATAAATATCTAAGAGCTGTTAGACAGCAGAGTTTCACAAAGGATTTGTTTAAGTGACCGTTAACCTAATAAGTCTTAGCAGTAAAAAATTTTTATATTTTATCCGCAAATTTCATGGTGGTACACAAAAGTTGAACTTGTAATCTTTGACTGAAAGTCGTCTAATTACGATGCTTGGATATCCAGCACTTAAGATAATAAATCATTATCAAGCTTTTCTAATTTGTGCGCATCTTAATAATTATATATTTACATTTGATAACTCTAATGTCCGATTTCTATTATTAGCAATACTTTGGTATACACATTAGCGTTCAATAATATTTTCAATTACATATAATGATTACTATATTTGTAAGAACAATATTGAATTGAGTTTTTGAATATTTTCAAAATTCGTCAAAAAAAGCCTCACCGTGTAATGAAAAAAGGTATGTTTTCCAAAGGGAGAAAATTAGGTTTTTTTTTTACTATTTCCTATCTCCATCTATAATAGGTACAACAATATAAATTTCCTTAGACGCTTTCTGTTTTTGGAAGGTACGTATGAAGGGATTCGTTCACATCCGAGTACAATTTTTTGTTTGTTTGCTTTTTTCTACCCTCTGGAGAATCAAGTTGATTTAAAAATCTACATTACGATGAAATGTCAATTGAGAATCTCTGGCAAAATAATTATTAGTTAGCTAAATAGAAGCATTATGGAAATGTTTTGGTTTTATCTAGTGACTTAAATGAAATAAATATGTAGATAAATATAAATAATAATATTAGCTTAAATGCTTGTCAAATAAGTTTTACACGCACCTTCATTAAAAATAAACGAAATAACTCTAATGAGTCATGTATTGTCTACACATAAAGACAGCTATAGATTATAGCTGTTTGTTCGAGCCTTACAGAAAAACAAAAAACGAAAATCATTAAAAAAAAAAATAAATTTGATTATCATAACAAACTTTTTATTCATCTATGCGTAATCTTCCCGCATAATTTAGTATTGAAAATACTTGTAATGAAACACTTATAGGAATAGAAAAATGTTCGCCTTGCTCTGAAGATTAACTACGTAGAATATCTATTGAATATCATAAATATTGCTAAGATTAAATGACAAAGATATCAGTTTCCCTAGTAAAATCATTTTCATACAAAATATTTCGATGCGTCGAACAAATACTTGCGATTTTACTATAGTTTCCAAGATGTTATACCAGCAGAAATATGTTGAACAACTTCTTTCACTTTCTTTTTCTTTTTAAATTCATATATATATCATATATACGTTGTTTGAATACACAATCTTGCGGGCTGCTTATGTAGGCATAATTTTATACTATTTTTAATGGATGTTTTTCAATGCAATGAGCGAAATCATAGTGTTATTAAATCATCAAATATCAAATGATACTTCGAACCGTTAAGAAGATGTGATATAGAATGAGAAGAACGTAAATCAAACTCGTACCTACATCTCAGCACACTTCCATGCACTACTACATACAATTTTAATTAAAACTAACTCAGCTATTTAGCTTTCCCGTGATATCCCTTGCTTTCTAACTCGACTATATAATTCTTTACATATATTTAAATGTTTAGATAAGTTACTCGTCTTTCCCACATATTATATTTAAAGTCTTAATGCTACTCTGTGACCTTATCCATTTAACCTCTCTTCGCCTCAATTGCTTTAAATGGTCTCCATAAACGAAAGAAATATATCACAACGTATCACTCTACGATATTATCGTAGTTCTTCCTACTTTCCTTTGCTTCTCTTGAGGACCTATTGGGGTATTTATTTTAGCTGCTTTGCTTGACGCAAAGATCATCCTACGATTATTGCAATTGTCATGAAAAATTGTGGGTTTCATGATAAAAAAAAAAAAATTTTTTTACTTAACTCATAAAACAAGAAAGTTCAAAAAATGAAATGAAATGAACTGCTATTAGTTATCGTTGCATGCTCAAAAACTCAACACTGAATCTGGGATTAATTTATGTAAAAACTTTAATCCAAGTGATGGCATTGATCCAAGGCGAGCTATCGTACAATCTGCTAGATAAGAAGCGCAACCAAGTTCAATTCTCCGTGCGATAGACCATAATTTCATTACGTGTGGTTATGACCGCACCTACAGTGTATGCTCGATAAAGGCACAACACTTACCGATCGAGCATATATCTTCCATGCCGCACCTGCACTCTAATCCTTTTTCCACGTTTTTTTTTTTCTCTTTAACCATCACGTTTACGTACATATAACGGACCTTCTCTGGTTAAGTTGTCATAGAAAATCTATAGCCAGTGTTAACGGAAATGCTTACCAATAAGAAAACCCACTTTTGGCCTAAGGTTCTCATTATTAATAGAAACTGTCGAGTTTAGATTGAAGCCTACGACTTGTATCTTTACATGATATGCAATTTCGCTGATTATACTAGGGCGGTTATTTTTAAAGTAAATTGAAAAAATAAAATCCGTCTGTAATTTCAACGACTCAACCAAATATTTAAAAAAAAATTTTTTTTAATTTAAAAAAAAAATTAAAAAAAAATGAAAACCTATATTGCGTCACCCAATTTATAAGTGATAGACTTCTTGTCTTTTCGTCAATCCTTGTGTCTTATGACAACGTATGCTAAAGAAAAAATCAAGCTGTGAACGAAACCTAAAGACTGCAGGACGACTGTTTGACTCGCTTTTATTCTCATAATCCTTTGAAAGCGGAGCGATAATGAGAAGCTAAAGATCAGATATTCAATGATACCATGACCTTTTACAGAGCTATGCTATACTACTAAGCAATATGTAAGTTTTAATCGATTCCATTCAAACCATCTTGAAGATAAATTCTTAACCGCCAAATCTATCTTCACTATTAACTGAATATAAATTTAGATTTGTTGTAGTCTACGACACACAGAGAGTAAAAATTACAAGCAATTATACTTACCGGATAATACATTCCTTGAGGAGGAAGGAAGAAAGCCCCGGAACCCCACAGTTTGACGGCTTTTTTATTAACACTATTATCAAAAAAAAAATGTTCAATATAATTACACACAATTATTTTTTTGGAATTGTGTGCGAGAAAGACTTGCTTTTGTTATTTTTCTTATTTATTAAGCGTTTCTGTACTTTTTTTTTTTTACTTCTTAATTGTAAGAGTATATATATTATGATTTTCTTAGCTTAATTAATTGATAAAAATTTTTAAGCGTTAGCTTAGAGATTAGCACGGGATTTAAAGTTTCGCTAAGTTTTTTTTTTGGCACAATTACTTTATTTATTTTGATTTGAATAGATTTTCCCAATAATATACAAATATTTTTTCTTTCTTTTTGCTTTTTTTTTTTTCTTTTAACTAAAATATTTTACACTTTTCACGACGACGATAAGCGAAAGAGAGAAAAAAGAAATAAAGAAAAAAAAAATTATTTATAAACTAAAGATTAAGAAAAATCAGTCAATCTTTCAACAGATTGGTAGAACAAATATTTTTGCAATTTTTCATGAAGTTTATGATTTTTTTTTTTGAGTTTTTCTCTTTTTCAATTAAAATAAAAATAAAATTTGCAAGTTTCAGTTTATGAAATTATACGCGAGTTTACAGCTCTTTTCGAAAAACGAAAAAACTTCACCATCTATTTATTCAATTTATCAAAACAATCGGAAAAACGTATTCTTAGAAAATTTTTCAATTAAGACGTGAATTATAACCTAAATAATAATATTTTAATGATCGAAAACATTTTGCATAATTTTTAAACGTGTAACGCAAATGAAAGTATTCCGATAGAATACATATTCTTACAGAAATAGAAAAAAGCTGTTCTCTTTATTTCCATTATTTTACTTTTTATTGTTGTTATGTTGTTTTACATAAAATTTCCGCTTATATTCATTCACTTTATTATCGTTACTTAGTAGAAATATCTATAAAGAAATATTCAAGGGTCATTATTCTATTGCAGGTGTTCGACTTCGTCAAATGTGCATTTTCGTGATGAGCTCCGTATTCTTAACTGACGTCTGATGCCTGATGTCTGCCTATTCGTCCATTTTTTCTTGAGTTCCTTCAAATCGCCAAAGTTGTTTGCTAAACTTTTTATCTAAAGACAAATTCAAATTTTCATGTATATTATACTTCTTTTGCTTTCGCCGATCAAGCGTTCAAAATTCAGTTTCAATCCCTATAAAACAAAAATTTAAGTTATCTCGAAAAGGATCAAAATTTTCTATAATTTTATTTTGATTATCTTGTATTTGCAATCCATTAACGATAATTTTGCTACGTATTGATTTCTTCCTCACTCAAGATACAAACCTAAACAGTTTCATCGGTATCCGCAAGTATTTGAATCAACTTGATATTCAACAAGGTTTCTCGAATTCCTCATAATAGTTCATAGGCCAAATATGTGATGTAACGGCAAAAGCCTTTTCTACGGTTCAGTTTACTTTACAGAAGAGTTTTGTTTTTACCCATGTCTTTTAATGTTTAGTTAAGTCCAGTTTGGAAACTGATATAGAGTCCTCAATTAAGCAATTTTAAAGTTTCCAAAGGCCTCTTCTTAATTGAACCAAGATCTTCATAGATTCATTACAGCAGGGCACTGCAAGTCCTAACTTCTCTTCAGGCATTCCCATGTTGCATCATTCGTCTGAGCGAACGTTGCTTAAAATGTGGGCGCTATAACGGTTTTGTAAATGCAAAGAACTTAAGAACTTCGAAAAATATATAATACGAACGGTAGAATCAAATGAGCGGGCTATTTAGTGGTACCGATAGGAGGTGTTTTAAAACGTTAAAATCTTGGTCGCGTTTTACTTCACATGAGAGTTTTGTTTTTACCCATGTCTTTTCATCTTTACTTAATCTTCAGTTAAGTCCAAAAAAGCAAGATATTCACCGCATAACCCAAATGCTTTCTATAGCCATAAGAAAAGTCGGTTCTTCTATAACCAGTATCGTAGATGACATTAATGAATCTTAGATGCATCCTATTTATGAGAAATGTGAACAATACTGTACTTATTATTAAATCTATATTCACTTTAGTCTACGAACGTTATTGACGTTGATTGGCACGCTTGGGTATAAAAAGTGCTCTCCTCTAGTTATAGATGAATTTTGAATGCTTTCATAAAAGAAAGCAGACAAGAAATTAATTTAATTTTCATTTACAATTTATTCAACAATTTTGACTTGTGCCCGCTTCTTATGGCCTGGACTCTGCTTTAATGTCACATGGTTCGCGTTTTGCATAAACCACAAAAAATAAATCCATCGCTAGAATCCATTATGAAATGATAGTTACAGCGGTGACATTTTATTGTGAAAGACTCCTGATAATTTAAACACCTTTTTGCAGCCTTCTACCGTAGAAATTCACGCTGTTGTTATGCCAGAGATTCCAAAGATATATTTGGCCTTTAAATCAACTATCAACTCTAATGCTTCATTGTAATATAGTTGAAAGTAAAAGCTTAGAATGTTTTTAAATAGCTTCTTTATGTCCAGTTTTACTGTTAGGCTGCATTTTTCAGGTAACTTAAATATTATCCATTTAATTATAAAATGTAAATACATTTTGAAGAAAGTCCGATATTGTAAGTTCAAGCTTTCCGGTAACAAAAAGTAACCGCGTTAAAGCACACAATAGGCATATTTGGTGCTTCAAATTTCCGCTCTTTTCAATTCTCCTAATTCTTTTTTTTTTTTTTGTAATGGACGAGGTTGAAGACAGATACCTATTCCCCACGGATACTTTATCACTCTCCTCTTATAAGTGTTATTTTTAGCTTCTTTTGTTTAGGACGCTGTGTCTTACGTCTTATTTTTATCCAAAAGAAACGTCCAAGAAGCATTAAAACAGTAGTTTAAGTAATGAATTTGAAGTGGTTCCGTCTGTGAATACGCCTGAAAGTACAGTTTCGAGTATTTGTGTAAGGGGAGTGGCGGCGAACAGCGTATAAGGTTCGTATACCTGTACTGCACCATTTGCATACATTTATAACATAAGCATGACTGAAATGCTTATAAATTTTTTACGCTTAATGTATAAATATATGTGCTTCAGTAAAACATGGCAATCTTGTTGAGTTTTTTTTTTGTTTCCTTCTTTTTTTTTTGTTATTTTTGTCTGCCCGCAAATAAGATAAATCACATGTTACCCCGCACTACACACTATGGATATATAATACGGAGAAGAGACGAAGTTTTCGATTGCTTCAATACTATTACGCGCAATTACATGAATAACCAGCACGCACAGCTGAAATGCATTAAAAATTATATATTGAAAACAACAACAAATTGAACAATTTATGAGTACACCAAACAAAATTGAACTAACACACCCGCCAGCGTACGTGCACAGACATGGAAGCGGACAAGTGAAATAGAAAAAACAATTTTATTTTTAAAAATCATTTATTTTACACAATAACGTAAAAGAATACAGAGAGCAAAACACGCGGAGATTTTTCCTATATACAAGAACTGTAAGAACGAACTAATTTAAAAGCACACACACTTGTATAAAAGTTGTTGCGTGGCAGGCAAGTAAATGCTGTAAATTACAAGGGATGAAAACATACTGAATCAACCAAACCAAAGAAAGAGGACCAGAATACTGTTCATAATGAAGTTGATAATAATGATAGTCTGCGACGTGTGTATGTGAATGAATGTGTACGGGAAGATGAATGACGAAAATAAAAACAGGGATGCTTAGCATGTAAAAGGAGACTAAATAAAAGCACAGGGATGCTTAGCGTTAAATTTAATAATAAATCTGTAATTTTTCTTTAGATTTTGTCTAAATCCTGTTGGTGAGTTAAGAAAAACAAGAAATTAAGAAGACATTAATACAATAGTAGTCATCTTCCTGTCAGTCCTAGACAAATGTATCATTGGCTGTTTTCATGCCCATAGTCAATTTTATGTGCGTAGGTGCATATATATATATATATATATAAATATGCGTATAGATATATATATATATCCCTATTACTGACAGGATAAATAAACAAAAACAAAGATGCAAAACAAACCAGTACGAAGATTAATAAAAACAGAATTGAAAGACGCGTCAGAAAAATGAAACAATGAAAAAAGGAAACAATCACAAAATTATAGTTAATCGAAAAAAAACACATAAATAAATAAATAAAACACAAAACAGCACAAACAACATTTTAAATTATAAAACGGCAGAGGCCCCCTACGCGAACACTGTACCACACCAGAAAGATACAAAGTAATTACTATAAGCATGAGTGTGTTCGTGTGTGTACATTTGCGACTGTGTGTGTGTATGAAGAGCAGTTTTCATCCTCATCCGAGAGTAAAAGATAATATAAAAAATCTATTTTTAAACTTTTTGTTCTTTCAAGTCTTTTTCTTTTTGTGTCTGCACTTTTCCTCGCGTTGATACAAGAAATTCTTTTTTAAAAATCTCCTTTATTTTCGATTTTTTTTGTCTTTTTTCTGTTTGATACTTATCCACATATATACACATACACATTCACTTTAATAAATGTTTCATATTTTGTTATTTATTTATTACAACATTACACGTGCTTTTATTTCAATTTCTTTACAAATTCGATTTTCAAACTATATATACATTCACTCAAACACATACGAATAGCAGCACTCAGCTATTTTTACTCTATATGCTATGCCTTTTCTTCTTCATATATATATTTATGTATAAAATTTAGTGAACGACAACACAATAAAGAAAATAATATATCTTTGGCTCTTTGCTTACAATAAGCATTAAAGCCAGATTATCAAACAGAATTTTAATGATTTTTGTATTTCGCTTAATTAACTATATGTGTGCGCGTTTTTATTTTTTTATTAGCTTAAGTTACTTTTTTAACAATATCTGCGTTTTGTGCGTTTCACATTTACTATCTTCGACCGCTTTATCGGACTTTCACAATTAGACAGCTCTGCGACAAAATTACAACTGATTTCCTACTGCTAAAAGTTTGTTGGTTTTACCGAAATATCGTAAATTTTCATAAATTACGTTATACTCAAGCAAGTATTGCCAAAGTAACCCCTTTCAGCGTGTTTTTTCTTTTGCTCAAAGCATCCGCAAAAAAATTGAGCAATTTTACGATAAGCCTAAACTCCAACCATGCATTGGTCTTTCTGTTTTTTGTTGCACACCGAGAGAGAGAGAGAAAGAGAGCGAGTGGGAGAGAAATTCTTTTTATATATACAAATTCCAAATTCAAGGAATGCAACCCTGCTCTTATTAGAGAATGGAATAGAAAACAAAACGATTCGATTTAAAATAGATTATTTAGAAAAGTTTCACAAATAACTCATGATTTAATAAAATTTATTTAACGTACGTTTTATTTGACACGTTTATGACATTCAGAGAATTGTAAATACATTTATAATATACGCTGCGTAACCCCTAACAGTCTTAAAGCAGCGATGGTAAAAGCAGTACTAAAGTGCTTATTCAACGCTATAAAAAAGTAAAAAATGTTAAAAGAATTTTCGCACTCGCACTGTTCAACTTTAATGAAAACATTTCCAACGTATCAAGAAATATATTACATTTTCCAAATGCTCGTAAAACGGAGAAACATCCCTGAATACAAAAGGTGTACGCCTGTCTGTTGAAACCAAATTGCAATGTCTGCTTTTGTGCTAAATTGTGCGCTTATATTTATAAACATCGATCAATTTAAATTTAGTCATAAGTTGTTGTAAAGAACCCTCTAAAAATATTAAAGAAAACTTAAAGGTTGGTAGTAAAATATGTTGGACAAAGAAAGTGTAATTGCTTTCTTTCTCACTATTTAGCATAGTGTAAGTTGGACTGGTTGGTTATCTTTTTCCCAACAGGAAAGTTCGGGAAATCTATTTTTGTACGTTGTGGAAAGAGCGTATTATAAAGTGCTTCATTAACTTATACTAATTTTTGAGCAAAATCCAATGTTTCGGCTTGAAAGTAGTAGCAAGTTTATCAAGAATTTAAGCTAATCCTACACAAAATCTAATTTAATAAATCCCTACGAAAACTCAACTTGCGCATTCGTAGATATAATAAGTCAGTAAATGCAAAAAACTCATCAATCGGGCGTGGACATCCATAGCAAAAAGAACTCATTTATTATTATTAAATTACTTTTACTTTTCGATGAGTTGCATGTAAATTTGTCACATATTAAAGAGGCCAATAAATATAATAAAATTAGTCAATGTTGTTGACATAAGTAATGAATTATTGCCAAAGGCCCAATGTGATCGTTTTCTATTTATTTAGCTCTTGGATTATACTAGTTTGGCCTTTCTTTCGGTTTAAAACATGAAATTGACATGAAAAGTAAAAATTTTATACTCTAATCTAACGATCAATCTCGGCGGAGAAATGGGAAATGGATTCCTAATATTATAAATAGTATTTAAATTAATCCACCAATTTTTGGCATAAAATTTCGAAATATTTTATCATGTAACGAATATGTCATGAAAACGTACTTTCGTTATCAAAAAAGTACTATCGAAAGCTTTTAAAGTACGAAATCTTGCTGTCATATACTACCTTGAGCTTAATTTCGTTAAAACGAATATCGTTTAAAAAATTAAATTAACGCGAAGTTAGGGATTATGCTTAAAAATATCTCAGTTATAAACTGCTCTTATTCTCACCTTTTTTTTTAAAGAAAATATTTAAAGATTGCTTTTGATTTTTTATACCCTACACCACTTGTGATGTGATGTATGTTGAGTTTGTGCAGATGCATCACACCTAGAAGGACTAAAGATGTACGCACCTTTTTATTATGCCGACCGATTAAGCTTGTCTCTTTGTATACTTATCTGATGATTGTCAATATACCTCTGTGTTCAACCTACAGATCGCAAATTTTGAGATTATTTGACATAATTCGTACACTGACGTATTTTATCCCAAAAACAAATACCTTTGAAAATGCATTCGATTGGACAATTTTCATGACCAGTTGCTATATAAATCCCCATTTGGAAAAGTTCTTCATATTAAAACAATTGCATATCGAGTATTTGTCGGGGAAAAAAAAACGGAGAAGCTAGTATTATGGCATACGAAATCAAAGTACAGAATTTGTATCATGCGGGATAATTTTTTGAACCATCCACCGTTTGACAATTCCTATGATATAATTTTTAATATTTTATGTTGCAAATGAAAATCTATAAGTATTTTGATATAAAAATTAATTGCATCTAATTTGGAACACGTAGCTCAATTTTTTCAACCCCACTACATAGAGGGCTTCTCATCAAAGGTAGGTACTTTATGATAAGAATAAGACGTTTAAGAGACAAATTAAATTTCGTAAACATTGACCACGTTAGTTCACGATTTGGGCGTATAAGGTCTGTTATGAACTGAATGCTTTTACATGGACACAAGGTATTATTTTTGATTTTTTATCACGAAAATTCATGAAGAATTATATTGAAGCCAAATGATGTAAGATATTTAATAGTTGAGTTTGCCCGCCAATGACAACGCATGCCGCAGAATTCTTTACAATTAAAGGTATCTCACGAAAATAGTTCGAATGTCGTGTTTTTTATGATATATATTTTTTTTTAATTCTTAAGCATATACATGATAATTTCTTCTAATATTTTATTATTCAATTATCTGTCCGTAAATAAATACAAATACTAAGTAAATGTGTTTATTGATGACAGATGATTCGTTTTGAGTCAACGCTCTATTAAGATTTCGTTTCTTAATTTGGAGACCTTTGACTTAACGAACTTTTAATTTTTAAGTATATTTCTTATATTTTCATTTAAGACAATTTTCAATAAAATAAATTTTTGAAAAAAAAAAAAAATAGATTTTTCTTCTATAACATTTAAGTTTGCCGTTAGAACATTGAACAATTCTGACAAGTGGTAAGTAGATTGCAATCATACTTTCTGCTCAGCCTGAAACAAGTTAAACTGATTAAACGATAACAACGAAGTATTACTCAAATATTTAGGATCTGTTGAATTGAAAAAATATTAATATATTTTTATAATCTTTTGTTTAAATATTTCTTTTAATTCGAAATGAATTTTATTTAAGGGAATAATGGCGATTACTATTTACGATATTTTATCATCATTATGCCATTGCTACAGAACTTTTCGGATTTCTGAGCACCAATCTCAACCAAATAGTGTTTATAGACTAAAATATCACCATTCAAATCTGTATCATAAAGACATAATTTGATTAGTATTGCGATCTAGTGATAAAAATTCTCAACATTTTTCCTTAAAAACATATATAAGAAAAAAATCTAATCAATATGAGAATAAATTTGCAATAATTTCATTTCTAAAATTTTCCTTTGAATAAGAAGTGAAATACGTAAGTGAATACGTAAGTGAGCGTCTATATGTTCTAAGACTTACTCAACAGTGGATGAGTTTTCAGCCATTTTAAGGTTCGTTACGTAGTCTTTTTTCCTGCTAATAATATAAATATATGTATATATATATGTATATATATACATTAGTGAATGATTATTTAAGAGTAGCTAGTACAGTATCTGCACATATTAACTACGTAAACTCTAAGCGCATTTTACCGTTTTTGTTTCATAGTGAGCACTGTGTTACGATTAGGAAACATTTTTATGATGTCTAGCTTTAGGTACAACTTTTAATGCTTAGATTAATTAGTAACGCCTGTAAACGTACTTGTAACATCTCTTCATTCTTCTTCTTCTTCATTTACTCTCTCGTGATAAAATATGAAAAATTATTATTAAAAAGAGTAGATTGTTTTCATGCAAAGGTGTGCTTTTCATGGGATATCCCCCTTTACGAAGAGGGAGTCCTAAAGTGCCAACTGTCATGGTACGAATTGAACAAATTTTAAATTTTCTCTCAGAGATTTTCTTTTTCTTCGACTATTTCTACCATAATGCCTAACAAAATACATTTTATTGCTATATAGACTTACTTTTCATGAGAATCCTTATACGACATGGGATCTAAAAGATGGATTTGCGTGATTCAAATTTGCTACAGTGAACTACTATGTCAAATTACTACTAAACACCAAATTTCATCATGAAATATTGAAAATTAGACCTTTTTATATCATATAAAGATCTAAGTTACATGAGAATCCTTATCAGACGTGAGGTCTAAAATATTAGACTTATGTTGTTCAAATAGCTACTATGTTAAATTACTATTGCAAACCAAATTTTATTATGAAATATTTGAAAATTAGACCTTTTTATACTACATAAAAACTTAGGTTACATAAGAACCCTTATATGACGTGGGGCCTAAAAAATAGACTTCTAGACTAGCATAGTTCAAATTGATTACAGTTAACTACTATGTCAAATTACTATTAAAGACCAAACTTCATTCTGAAATATTGAAAATTGGACCTTTTTATACTATATAAAGACTTAATGAGAACTCTTATATGACCTGGGGCCTAAAAAAAAATAGACTTACGTAGTTCAAATTGGTTACAGATAACTAATATTTGAAATCACCATTAAAGACCAAATTTCATTATAAAATATTGAAAATAAGATTTTTTTATACTATATAAAGACTTAATGAGAACCCTTATATGACGTGACGCCTAAAAAAATAGACTTATGTAGTTCAAATTTGTTCCAGTTATTTTTTATATCAAATTACTTTTACACATTGATTTGTGTTATAAAATATTAAAACTTCGAATAAAGTCTTACTTTTAATAGAAACTATTATACGGGGGATGATTCAAAAAATTGTCCCATATCCGATACAAGCTCTATACACTAATAAGGTAGTTTCGACCGATGTTTTTCAACATATATTAGAAATTGGAAATTTGATTCAAGTTGGCCGTTGTATATATAGGAACTAGTCGTAAAAATAGTCTGATCGAATCCATTTTTAATAAGTTCGTCCTTTGGCCAAAATATATCAGTGTACCAAATTTCATCAGAATCTTAAATACTTCTGAATGTGTCACACAGATCCTCACACGCTTAATATACTCTATATTATAAGCGAAGGGTGTAGGGTACAAAAAAATAAAAAAAATATAAAATAATAATAATAAAATATAAAATTAAATTTAAAATAATAAAAATATAAAATTTAATTATTTTTAATTATTTCATTTAAGCTTATCTATAACAAATAAAAGGCAATTAATGTTATCCATATTACTGGATTCAATAGTTTTTAAATAACCTCAATTATATCCAACGCCAAATTGTTCAAACGTTATGATATAAAAACTCACGACTCTTTCTACAGATCAAATTAAGTTATTTATATAATGGAAGTGGAACTCTCTTACTTCTTCGAGTTTTAAAGATGATTTTTATTTATAAAGAGTTTTGGTCGATAATCTTTCTATCAATAAAAATGCAGTTTTCCAGAAGAGTTTTATTTTCATAATAATATAACGGTATTATGAAAGGACAAACTTTCTGGCTGAGCAAAAGTCACATGTGTTCTCGTATGAATCTATATGCACGATATAACGGTGCTCACACTGTTTATACATGACTCGCCCTGATGTGAGTGCGATGTACGAGGTTTGCATTTAAAGCGTTACAAAAGTAATGATTAATTTTATATATCAGCAAGAGTAATGAATATAAAGGAAACGGAAAATAGAAAATATTTAAAAAACTTTTGACAATATTTGCTTAAGCTCTTTGTGCGTTGATGACATTTGCGGAATGTGAGAACGTACACTAACGTTCATATATGTGTTGCTGCATATTTAGTAAAAGTTTTGAGCAGACAATAATGGCGAGATGCAATTGTGCAACTAAAACTGAATGAATGACAATATATTTAGCGCCATAAAAAATATCTTTTTAGTTCTCGATTTATCTCTTTCTTTTTTTCTCTCTTTCTATCTTGCTTTCTCTCTCTCTCTCTCTCTTTCTTTCTTTCTTTCTTTCTTTATGTGTGTGTGCGTGTGTTTTTCTCACTTTCTGTTTCTCGCTACTACTAAGTCAACACAAAGCGACCAATTTAAAGTAGCCACACTATCGCCACCACTTATCCTCCGTGATGGATGATGATTAAGGTTGTGGGCAGTAAGCGAAATTCCAAGCGATTTGTGTACAAATTTTTGTTTTGTTTGGTTTTTTTTCTTGTTTTTTTTTTGTTTTTTTGTCTTTTTTGCGTTTATGATGATGATGATGATGATGATGATGGTGATGGCCGGCTAGGCTAATCCGCTCGAGAAGCGTACAAACTGCTGGAATATTTCGGTTGTTGGGTGTTGAAAAGTTACATTTTAGCATTTGAAACAATTTCTTAACAAGACACGGTGAGAAGAGGTAGAATAAAATTGTGGTTTATACAAAGAGCTATCAACTATTTAAGAGGATTGGAAAACTTTTTAAGAGGATTTTCAGGTGGTTATTACTATTTTTTTTTTTATTTATTTATTTTTTTTTTTGTTTTTCAGATAAATGGCAAAACAAATGCATTTCAAAATGTCTTTCAATTGGAAATGACAGACAACCAGAATAATTTTACTTCCTTTTATTCATCCTTTGAGCATCTTTTTTTTTTTTTTTTCATATTCTGCTGTTTCTGTGTTATGTCACAAACGATGCTATGTCATCCGTTCAAAAGTTTTCATTTACAATAGTTTTGTATTTGAATAACCTTAATTTAACTGTAAATGGATTTATGACTGACTTTTGTTACTACCACGCACACACACACACGTTCAGTATGCAGACAACATATGACACTTTGCCGAGTAGGTATCATCCATCCATCCATTCCTTGTGTAGTTGAATTTAAATACTTTTTGGTGGGAAAAATGTCTTTCTTAGCACTTCTTCTCCCTTTTTATTCTTATTCGTTTTTATATAATACAATGAGAAAAAAAAAAGGAAAGAGAAAAAACTTAGGCTTACACAGGTTTGTGTATTTGTGTTCGTCTTCGTAATGAAAGCTGCCAATATAGCGACCAGAGGTTTTGCTCTGGCAGTTGGTTTTTCAATAACCTTTGCATTTAACATGTGTTAAAAGTAAAATTGAATGGATTGATAGCTTCGAACTTTTTACCCCTTTTTTTTTATTTTTTTGTTCAACTTTTTTTTTTTTATTTACTTTTCTTGTATCGTTAAAATATATCTAATATTGCATAACTATGCGTGTCAGAGAAAAGCTGAGTTTTAAAGGTTTAACAAGCATTCTTTTGAAGTTGGCTTTGATCACAAGGAAGTTTAATTTAGAGATGTGAAGTCGATCATCACAATTGATTTCTCGATCTTCTTGCATCGATTACGATTGTGAACGTGAACGCGAACGCTTCTCTTGCTAAACTAAAACCGAAGGAAGCTTAAATAGTTATGAGATCAAGTAAACATTAGAAAGTTACTTATCCCTTAAATGACACCCGTCTTAAATGGTCTACGCCCACGAAAATCATATAATTATGCAACAAAAATATTATATGAAAACTGCCAAAATGGTATAGAAAAGGAAATGCCCTCGTATGGTCATTCATAATAATGGGTTGGCAACTAAGTAACTGCCGATTTCACTTGTAGATGTCTCTCAGTCCCATTTTTATGATATCCGTAAAGGTTATGATCTTCTTCTTCTTATATATGTCAGCTGTCATCCTTATCTAGCTTTACAAGTTCATTGTGTATAGATATTTTCCTAACGTATTGCTTTTTACGTCAACATTAATATGAAACGCAAGCGCGAACATTTCCGCCATATTTTGCTTTATTATTTTCGTAAAGGAAAGAACGCAGTACAAGCCGCCAAAAAGTCACGTGATGTATATAGTGATGAAGTCCTTAAAGAAAAGCTATGCGGAAATTAGTTTGAAAAATTCCATTCTGGAAATTTTTCTCTTAAATGTGACCAACGTTTAGGTTGAGCAGTTGAGCTTAATGACGATGAAATCAAAACCATCATCGAAACGGATCGTCAAGTAACTACACGGGAGATTGCAGAGAAGTTAAATGTTTCACATACAGCCATTGAGAAGCATTTAAAACGTATCGGTCTCGTTAAGAAGCTGGATATTTGGGTTCCGCCCGATTTGAAATCGGAAAAAGCGCATTAGCGCTTGCGAATTATTACTTAAAAGCAATGAATTCGATCCGTTTTTAAAACGAATCATCACTGGAGATGAAAAGTGGATTGTGTACAACAATGTCAATCGGAAATGATCGTGGTGCATGCCTAATGAGTCATCGCAAACCACTTCAAAGGCACATATCCAACGAAAGAAGATTTTGTTGTCAATTTGGTAGGATTGGAAAGGTCCGTTGTGTTTTGAGTTGCTTCCAAGGAACCAAACCATTAATTTGGAGGTCTACTGTCAGCAGTTGAACAAATTGAATACAGCGGTCAAGGAAAAGCGTCCAGAATTGGTCAACCGTAAATATGTCATTTTCCACCAGGAGAATGCTAGGCCGTACACTTCTTTGGCCACTCAACAAAAATTGATAGATTCTGATTGGGAGTTGATGGTACACCAACCATATAGTTCTTATCTTGCGCCATTGGATTACCACTTATTTCGATCCCTGGCCGACTCCCTTTATAGTAAAACTTTCAACGATGGTGACACTGTAAAATCTCACTTAACTCAGTTTTTGGCCGAAAAGGATCAGACTCCTTATTCAATTCAAGTTGTCAGAGAGATGCCAAGAGGTCATCGAACAAAATGAAAAATACATTATAGATTAAACTTCATTCCAAGTAAAAATAAAAAACCATTTATTTTAATGAAGAAATCGGCAGTTAATTAGTTGCCAACCCAATATATTGTATAACATATAAATATGCCTTAAGTAATTGGCGATTAACGAGGAAATAGAAAAGAATTCTCGCGAATTCTAGCAGATAAATAATGAACAGAAGTAAGTCGAGAAATCCAGTAAAGAAGAAGTAACTAACAGGCTTAGTAGTAGTAAACTAAGTAAGAAGTGGTGGTATTCGTAATTTTCGTAATGTTTATAAGCAAAGTTATATTTACTTAAGAAAAATTAATTGAATATTTGAACTTTGAAAGCAAACAAGTAATATCGATGTTAGAAAATAAGTTCCTTCACATAATTCAATTATGAATATTTTTAAAAAAAAAAAATGTAAATAAAATCTACGCTATCCTCACACAGTCCAATGATACGTTGCGCTATTCTTAATCCAATAAAAAAGAGCACATTACTAGATATTAGAAATGAAGTAACAAAATGATTGTACCCTTTCATTGTATGAATATAAAAACTCTTGAAAAATCTTCGCGATTTTGTTCATATATACGTTTATAAATTAATAATAGTACAAGCACGTCTAATAAAATAGTAATTATTAAGGGTGAGATTTGTACTTAAAAAAAAAAAAAAAAAAAATTACACAACGAAATATTTATATATTTTTTAAATTAATTTCTCATGGCTAACTTAACTGTGGTAAATGTGGTTCTAATGTCCGAATTAATACATTCACAATTAACAAAATGCTGTTAACGTACAACTACTTTTGATTGGTTGATGATGTACTTTTCCTAATATTCTGTTTAAATTAGGCTCGCATTACTGTAAATTGTAAATTTTACGGTAACGTAGACATTGCAGTTACATAAATTAGAACAACTTGTTTACAGAAAATTAATTACAAAGTTTAAGGAGATAATTCTCAAAAACACTTGCTTCTTGCTTTCACTTCTATATTTTCAAATATCAAGATTCGAATCTCTTGACATAAGCAAATCCTTTTGCTACATTTATGTTAAGACTTCTTCTGCTTCATAATACTACTACAATTTCTCTTCAATTTCATCTTTTCCTTTTATAATTTTCCGAACATTTTTGAATATATTTCGTTTTCAATCGAAATTAGACAATTTTCCAGGAGATTTGCTTTACCTGATATGTTGTCTTTGTAACTTTCTACTTAACAATGGAAGGATGGATTTGCGACATTCAGAAGTAAGTTTCGATTACCCCATAAATATATACTTGATAAGACTTAAATTGAGAAACGATTTAAGTATATCCGTCTATCTGAATGCTAATGGCTACAATAAACATTTTTTTGACTGCCAAAAATGAGAAGATATCGGCTACAAATTTGGCAAAAAAAAAATTGGAAATTTTTGGGCGCACGTTAGTATTGAAAATGGAAAGAATCGATTATGTATGTCTGATATAATATCAAATTTTTTTTGTGAACAAAATTTTTTGTAAAATCAAGAAAGAAGTTCCAAAGATCTCATAAATTCGCTATACATGAAGGCGTATCCATTTTTTCGTCTGCGATAGCCCTTTTCCCGTTCACAAAAATTATGATATCTGGATCAAATTTAACAAAAGCATTGAAAATTCTTTCATTTACATTAATATTGAAAATGGATCAAACCGGTTATAGGATACGCCTCCCGCATAGCATATAAACTGGAAATATCTCTGCTTTCTGGGTGTTTTGTTCATTCACGTGATAAAGTACAAAAGTTATACTATAAAAATTTCCCTGTTATTCTGTAAAAATGGAAAAAAATCGCCATACCTATGCAATATCACATAGTATCAAAATGTACTTTTTTTTCGAAAGGTTTTCTAAGGTAAAGGTGATATAATAGATATAAAAGGTTCAGAGAGTCGTAAGCAAATACTTCCTATTCGTTCTTATGACCTCATGGGCGGCATGAATCTGGACAACATGTGGTTTCAGCGGAACGGCGCCTATTACGCATGAAACTATCGATTTATTGCACGTAATTCTCTTGTCAAGTGGCCACCAAGATCATGTGATTTAACACTATGCATTTGCTTTCTTTGGGGTTTTCTGAAATCTTTGGTTTATATGAATAAACCAGAAACAATTCCTGAGCTCAAGGCCAAGGTCTAACGCCTCAGCCTCAGTGAGATATAGCCACAGATTTCTCAAAAAGTCGAAAATTTCATGAACAAATTAATGGCCTGTCCGCAAAGCCCCTACCCCTCCCCGAGGAAGGGGTGGAATATTTTATTCCATACTTAATCGGAATATATTTACTTTAGAAATCAATAAAAATATCGCAACTCATCACTCAAGAAATATGTGTTTCTATATTCAAATGAAGTAGTATAATCCTATTGAGACCCCCTTATATTACTTTCAGATGTATAGATTTTTCGCTTGGAAGTATAAATCACAAAAAATAAGGCGCTGAACACTGCATAGACTTCTACAGAATATATAATATATAATATATCCACGATTCCAAAGTTAATGACTGTCAATTGGAAAACATTGATTTAAACAGCATCTGGCCTCTCGAAAATGATGAGACTATGCGCCACATACCACGTCAAATAAGTCATTTATTGCGTGTTGAGTTTTGTGTTGCAATAATTGCAGGAAATTCCGGTATCTAATGGCTACAAAAAAGCTGAAATTTAACACTTTTGAACCGCTTCTTCGAAGGGTTTTTTGAAGCCGTTGATCTAAATCAATAAATTAGATTCTATTTATGCATTCAAGACAAATTTTGAACGAGCTATTAATGAAATTAGCTAGAAAATTGAGTTCATTGAGCTTGTTTTTATAAGACGAGATTTCGTTGCCACTTCAATAATTTTTATTCGATTTTTCTTAATTCTTTTAGTGTTTTTTATTTTTATTTTTTATTTTTTATTTTTTTTTTTTAAATCATATTCATATCTTGTTAAAAAAAACTCAACCCAGTTAAAAGTAGTATTTGTAAGACTTTTACCTATATATTCCGTATGTAACTGCTATTGACAGCATTTTTCAAAATATTTCATTTTTTTTTTTTAATAAGAAATAAAACGAATAATAAGGAAATTTTTAAAAATCTATTTTAACGCATGAATAAACATTTGCTACTGTACTCCACTAAACAGACAATATTTTATATACTCAGATATGAGAAATTCTTTTTCTTTTTTTCGCATAAAACTTATTGGTTAATATATAAGATAAAGACTCAATCTTAGTAGAGAATGTTTGCACTCTATAATATTAAAGTTTTAAAATGGTTTTTATAAATTAATAAAAAAAAAAAAATTTTTTTTTTTTTTTTTTTTTTGAAATAAATTCTACTACACTCCTTTACACTACACTCAATACCAGCTGCTCTTACTTCCTTAGAGCCAAACCATATAAAGAAATAAAACAAAACCTGTCGAAAAATGTCTTGAAGTGAATGAATACATAAGAAAGTGAAGTGAAAAGTATACTTAAAAAAAAATGTATTCCATACAACCGTGTACGTGTTTTAACATAAAATTTAGCAAAACCTATGAAAAATAATCAAAATAATGATGTTGTTTTCCTTCTTTTTTTTTGTTTTTTTTCTCTCTTTTTTTTCTCTTTCTTACCCATCAACCAAGAGACTTAACGAAAACGATGATTCGAAGTAAAGTAAATGCAATTGACAGTACAACATTGAGGGCGCCACCTACATTAAAGATTGAAATTCCGCGATACAAGAAAGAATAGTTCAAACTATATAACAGCGGGATTACAATTAATTCATATCCAGTTTTCATCTTTTTTTTTTTTTCTCTTTTATTATTATACTTATGCGCATAATAAAGGAGAATAAAGAATTTTCTAATATTTTCGATCGGTTTGAGATTATGAAAGATTTCAAGATCCCATAAATTATTTAAAATATATTCTTGGTAAGAGTAAAAAAATATTAAATCAGGCCACGAGCCGTCTCTTATCAATATAAATAAATATTGATGTGAAGAACCAAAGCATTTATGCATAAATTTTTGATAAAAATTTAAAAATCGCACAATCAATTTGCGAATCGGTCAGGCACTTTCTGACAGATAGTGATCGGCATTGGGCTTTTATTGGCTTAACATAACATGGTTACAATTATCAAAAAAAAAAAGAAAAAGGATGTTATGACAAAGGGACTCGTGGGCGTGCCACAGTTTTTTTTGGACAAACAACTTGAATAAAAGTCTGTAGGTATGGTCGCACTGTCGATGTGTTATAAAAGCTTCGAAGGTTCTCAAGTCAGCTGTCTAGTACCAACAGCGGTAATTTTGAGTTAACCTTCGCTTTCTAGTATCTAGTTCACATTATTGACATAACGAGATAGGCTTACTATTTAACTGCCCAAACATATTTGTCAAATGTTATGTAATGAATCATAAAGGACGCTTCGGCAACGAAGCGCTTGCCGCCCATTATAGATAATTCATGTCTCCAACGTAAAAAGGAGGGACCTCATTTTTTATTAACTGAGCTAACCGCTCTATGGATTTTAATATTTTTTCTCAAAGGAGACGATTTATAACAATAATTCAATTCTATATATATAATTTCCTTACAATGGTGAGTATTCAAGATTCGCTTTGAATCTCTATAGACTTTTCATTTATTTTCTTATTCTGTTTTCTGTTGAGAGAAATGCACAGAAATGCATAACGAAACAAATTTGAGCCAAGTTTTGTGGCGGCAAATAATAAATGTTTCGTTTTTCAACAATTTTTCAATATCTGTATACAAAAATAGAGATATGAATGCTGCCAGTAGAGATTTGAATGAAAACTCTCTATATATGTGCAACACTCGTGCTTCCTTTTTATATTGAGAAGTAAATTTTATCGGAACAAATAACAAATACAACAATTGTGTAAGACTTTTTAGTTGAAAACTAAAGAAGAAGAATGAAAAAATAACAAAAAAAAAAATAAAAATAAAAATAAAAATAAAAAATCGACAAAAAAACGATATTTATTCGAAGCGAATCTTGGTTGCTTATCATTTCTGGTTTTTTGTCTTAAAAAAAAAAAAAAAAAAAAAAAAAAAAAAAATTGAATAATCTTTTACGACTCAGCAACTTGGTTTAGATATTTGGGTTAAATTCAGTCCTATTTTTAAGACATAAAAATTATATAAAAGTACTGCGATTTGTACCATAGAACGCGATTAAGCTTAATAAATAACTCCATGCTTTCATTCATTTTATTATTTCGATCCTTTTAAATCCAATAAGCGATCAAGAGAAATTATTATTAGATAATTTTCAAAAGATTACATTGATAAATGGAATAACGAAATCAACATACATTTCTCGTTTGGGTAGCGTTTGCAGAAAAGAAGAAGAAAACTTTCAAACCTATAAGGAGCCAAAATTGTTTCCTTATTTACAATTGTGTATTGTATGTATATATACGTATTATGAAAATATATATGGACGTATAAGTTTACATACGTGCATATACGTATGAATATTGTATTCAAACATGAAAGTTTAGAAATTATAAAATTTCAGAAGATATTATAATAAATTCAAGATATTTTAAAGCTTTACCTAACTAACTGTCATATAAACATGAATATAACAAAAGGAAGAGAATGAGAATTGAGGATAGAGGATGGAGGTAGATTAAGAACTGAATAAATGTATAAAATTATTAAATTTAATTTAGTTAACAGCACATAGCACATCGATCAGTAAGATCCGGAACTAACTTGGAAAAATTTAGTTTTATTCGTTAACAAAGTTTTTCCTTCAAAAGTGTTACAAGCAGCTCAACGATTATTTAACATCTTTAGGCTTTTTCTAAAGCATCATTTTTCAAGATCCTCAAAATATGCTTTAGTTTTGGCAAAGATGTCATAATTTAATCGAAATGCTTTTCTCTGATTTGCACATTGAAGAATTGAAGGACAGGGTGGTGGGCGCACAAAGCGAGCTTCAGTTTATACAATTTTTTTTATAAAAAAAAATCTATTTAATGTTTGTCTCATCGGATTTTGCAGAAATTTTGCACATTTTCTTTCTCTCTTTTTTATGTAAAAAAAAAATTTAAAAATGTACTCCTTTAATATCGTAAATGGAGCACTAAATGTGTGTCCGACGTCGATCATATTTTTTAAATAATTTATTACTGAACTTTTACTTTTCTCCTCCGAATTCACCATTTGTTGTTCTGTTTGCTCAGATGTACATCAACTATTATCAATATTTGTTTTCTTATTCTTAATTTATTTGACACTAAACACCTTACGGGATATCAAACAATTTCTTTTTATACTTATTAACGAAGTTTTGCAACTCCTAGAAGAAATCTTCAAATTTACATAGAATGTATATATATTATAAATTATGAATTAATTTGGGTGTGCAAGCCTATTTGGCCATGTAGCTTTGTTGTAATAAACATTTTTTCGGTACCAAAAATTAAAATAACGGTTTCAAATTTGACAAAAATATTTTCACACAGGTTGGTATTGAAAATAACCTAAATTCGTCATAAGTTACGCTTACGGGGAAAATTAAAATTGAGAAAATTTCTGCATAAAATTATGAAAGAATTTTGGGCATGCAAGTCCAATCCGTCTGTTCATCTGTTCAACTGTCCATCTGTCCATCTGTCCATGTGTCTATCTATCCACCTGTCTATCTGTCTATCTGCCCATCTGTCTATCTGTCCATCTGTCGATCTGTCCGTCTCTCTATCTGTCTATCTGTTCATCTTTCCATCCGTCCATCTGTCTACCTGTGCACTTGTCAATCTGTCTATATGTCCATCTGTCTACCTGTGCATCTGTCTATCTGTCCATCTGTGTATGTGTGCGTCTTTCTATCTGTCTATCTATCTGCCTGTCTATCTGTCCATCTGTCTATCCGTCTATCCGTCTGTCTGTCTATCTGTCCATTTTTCCATCTGTCCTTCTCTCTATCTGTCTATCTATCTACCTTTCTATCTGTCTATCTGTCCATCTGTCCATCTGTGCGTCTCTCTATCTGTCTATATATCTACCTGTCCATCTGTCTATCTGTCTATCTGTCTATAACGTAATAAATATCTTCTTCATAGCTAAAATTAAGATGCCAGTTTCAAATTTGGAAAAACAATTAAAACATCTTACACGCAGCTTGATGTTGAAAATAAGCTAAATCGGTCAAACGACACCCTTAGAATGAAATTCGAAACTGAAAACATTTCTGTTTTAAAAAGAAAAACAATTGGATGTTTTGTTTATTACTTATAAACAACAATATATATGAAAATAAAAATTTTCCTGTATACATTATATCGGTAAATTTATACTGCCTGTATAAAAAAAAATTTTTTTCGACTTCTGTCCAATATTATAGGTTATCGAAATGTCATTTTTGAGTGTAAAAAATTCGACCAAAATCGAATATAATTTCTTAATTTCTTTTTATTCTCTAGTTTTAATCATCATATACAGTTTTCTCTTTTACGCAAATGAATTGTAAGGAGCAAATTAAAAAGATGTTATTAGCTAATACAAAATTGATACGATATATAGAATAACGTATCTTTGTTGCATTCGATGATCTTTTGTGATTTCTTTCTACTACAAAATAAACTTTTAACTGCGAACCTTTCTTGATTGTCGACTAAAAATGGTGTTATAGCTATCTCATGCATTGAATTCATTCAAACTTTCGATCTTTCACATAATTTAAGTTTTGGTCAACTGCTAAAAATGTTATAGTCCGTTTATTTCATTTGAGTAGATTTAATATCATTTCTTATTGAATTTCTAATTTAATAAATAAAAAATTTGTATATATTAACACCAAGTTTAGAATCGATCTTTTTATTATTGATTTAAAGATATAATCGCGTGATCTGATATGCGTGGTATGCGACGTAAATGTTTCTTTTGAAAAGTTCCGATCGTTCCTATTTAATACATGGACAACAGTATTTAAGATTCCTCGTCCTTCCCCTGACCTTTATCGCCCGTAATTGTAAATAATTTTGAATTATGTGATTATCAACGCCATTGGAAACGATTTCATTACAGTCATTGGATTCGAATATGGGAAATATCATAAAGTGAACATATGTGACAGTAACACGTACCGAGTTTTTTCTTTTGTAGGCAACTTTCCTTAAATTATTTAACAGAAATAAAGAAAGACAAAAAAAAAATGTGAAGAATATTTCTAGTAACGAAATTTTCAAAACGAAAGCGACTTAAGTTATTTGTTTTATTTTTAAAAACGAATCTCCTGCAGTACCAGCATCCTTATGAGTCTTAGTAGCACTTCACGTTTTTTTTTTTTTTTTAGGGAAATGTATTTCCTTATTGAACCTGATTCGTCTTTACACAGTTCAAGACATAAGAGATTGCGCCCATCTAACCTAACCATATACATATATATAACTATACCATCGCCTAACCTGCCTCAATTGTTATGCATTTATATTTTGATATTTTAGGGCTCACGTTTATGCCAAAGATTCAATATTTTTATACCGTTGTATTTGATATTTACATCATCAAATGTTTGAGAGATTTACACAATGCGTTGTTGTGAAACGATTTGTAGCTCTTTTATTTATTTATTCTATTTATTTATTTAAATATATTTTTTCTCGCAATTGTTACGTTGCTGCAGAATGATTATATATGTGAATAGATAATAATCGCATATAAACATAATCATGATCTTATGCAGTTTAAAAAATCAAGACTATTCGCATAACATTAGTTACGCTTACACACAAAGCCATCGTAATCATGTCCATAATAAGGACAAGGGAGCCTTTTTACTATTTTCTTTCACCTCATTTGCTAAAGAGATTCTACAACATACTACTGCTTAGATTACTATTTTTGTTTTCGTAGCCTAAAGCATACAATATTTTGTAGTCTATTTAAGAAAAGTAGGAAAAACAAAAAATTAGAAAAAAAAAAAAAAAAAGAAAAAAAAGCGAACGTGCATTTACTAACTAATAGGATTCTGTTTTGTTGCTTTGCTTGCTTTCTTGAAAATAAAAGAGAAAAAAAAAAAACAGAAAAAAAGGAACTCTCTCGCTTTGAAATCCTATATAAACGAGCCGACCTCATTAGAAGCGCCAATATGTGTATGTGGATTGTATGCATTAGTGTTTGTAAGTATGTGTTGATGGTTTAAACAGATACAGACACACGCGCATTCGAATGACACATACTAACACATGCATAAACAGACATTCTGCTTTATCATCAACATTTCGGTTCTGTTTTTTCTTTTTTCTTTTTTTTTTTATTCTAGTTAGTCTGATTACTACATAAACTCTTTAAAAGAGAATTGATTTGATGTTCAGCTTTATACACAACACTATGCATATATATATATATATGCATATGTATGTATGTATGTATATAGGTATATATATATATATATATATATGTATGTGTGTATAAGGGTGTGCGTGTATGGGTTCGTTCTGTGTGCGATATAAAAAATGTAAGCATTTACTTGAACATTTACTGAGACATTTCTTCTATGAAAAGGTACACAGTTTGTGCCAACCTTTGCACTAAACTCAACTTAACTGTCAAAGTAATGTTTTATAGCCAACAGCCAATTGTAACATCAAATTTAACAACAAAAATACCAACACACACACACACACACACACACGCACACACACCAATATGAAAGTAGTCTATTGTATATATCTATACATCTATAAGTATATGCACATTGATGCACACACACTCTTACATTTTTCATGGTGTTGCATTATATTTGTCATATAGAAGAAAAGATTGGCGCGGCAAGAAAATTCGGTATCATCTGATATATCAAGAACAACAACAATAACATGAATAATACAAAACATACACAATAAAAACAACAACAATTACAACCATTCACATTTATCTGTTTGCAATTGAATTGACATTTTGGCCAATATCCAAGCCCATGTCTGTCTTACTGTTCTATTGTCTGTCTGTTTCTTCGTCTGTCTCTATGTTTGTCTGTCTGCTTGTCTGCCATCTTTAAGCATATGTGTAATTGTAAATGTGTTAAAATGCTTTCACTAAGTTACACAACTGTACATAAACATGTAGAGAGTAAAAGACTTTTCTATATAAACTGAATAACATATTTAAAGGCTTTCATTTGTGGTATCATTATAGAACAACAATAGAAAAACGAGAGAGTGATAATAAAAAAAAAGAAAAAAAAAAAACACAGAGAAGCAAGAACTAAATAAAAAAATAATAATAAACAGGATCACAAAAGTTGATATTAACGATAGGTTATCTCTTTTCAAGAATGAAATAAGAAAATATGTAATAATAATAAAATTTGAAGCAATTTTTTTAATGGCCTCACCGTTATATGAGAAGAAATTAATATTTGAAATTTATCCAACTAATAGTGTACTCACATTATTGTGTTTATGTAATTTTCTCATTTTATTGAAAAATTTCCGTAAACATTTCACTTCTCAACACGTCACACAGTTATACACATAAATTTCGAACTTTAGTCAAACAAAGTCATCATCATTTTAGGGCATTTGATAGGGAGACTATTAATAGGTTATTAGTGTTGATTGTGATTTGGAAAAATGTCTTTTTAGAATTTTTTTCTTACGTATAATATAACAATTTTAACATTGGTCTGTGGCCTTGAAGTAAAAATTGTTGTATCAACTTACAGTCTTTAAGCGACTCACAATTTCTGCGATCATAAAAATTTCACACAACAACAAACTAGAAATAAACTGACAATTAGATGGATATGATCACATAGATAGATATGTAATGTTTAACATTTAATTAAGATAAGTTTGATATTCGAAAACTATATTTAATCAATATTTCAATACATATCCTTATGTATATATAAAGGGTGTTTCAATAAGTGTGCACTATTTCCCAAATTTTCGCAATTTCTTGATCTGCTGGTTTCGAGCTCTTGAGTAAGCTAAATCTTGTACGAATGAAGGTGGAGGTCTTCGCTGCGTAGTACTTCGTGAAATTTGAATTTTTTGGGAACAATGCTGTATTTATGTTTTCGAATTTTCGACAATATTTTCGTCTGCAACAGCAATGTTTTCAACAGACTGACTGGTACGTCGATGACGCAAAGCAGATTCACTGTCTCTAATCGTTAAATTTTTTAACTACTCTTCGAATTGTTGACACTTTCAGGTGCAATAATCATAAGTGACAGCTGTCAAATTTCAGAGTTGTTATTTGCATTAAAAAGGAAATGACACCAAATTTAAATAGTGCACTTTTATTGAAACACTTCATATATATAAAAGTATATATGAAATAATTTGAGGAAAAAGTATTAAAAAAATTTTTGTCATTAGACGGTATTTGGTACAATTTATCGGGCAACATATATAGTTAAACTTCCCGAAAAAGGTGATAGATATTAATCACTCTGAGGTGCTTTGAATAATATAACATAATTGAAAAAAAAAAAAATTTCTTAATATTTTTCCTTCAAACTGTTGTAATATACGAAAGTAAAGTAATGAATTTTTCCTAATTATTTAAAGATCAGTTGATTTCCACACAGAGTATTTACATGTGATTTCATTACATTGCCTAAATAATACTGAACCTTAAGAAGGTCAGAATTTTTATATTCATTTCAGGGATTTCGTCCGTATTTACATTTTAAATTTCCATCTGGATCTCACTATATCTTTTCGGCTTTGTATTATTAGGCACAATATTTTCGATGCTAACTAATGGTTAAGCTTAAAATTTATGATCTATTTCTTATACAAGAGTATATCACAAAATGTTTTCTGACATATTAGAATTATTTTCAATATTAATCAATGAAATGTAATCGTGTACGTTTACACTAAATCGTAAAATAGTAATTTCGTGATTTCGTGATGCATGTTATCTAAACAAATCGTCACCGGTTCTCTTATTGTTTGAGTAATTCTTAAACTGTGTTCTCAAACTGTTTGAGTAACTCTCAAACTGTGAGTATGTAATATAAGACCATTTTAAACCTTTTTAAGCTTTCTGCAACGGTATAAATTATCCTGCTGAAGTATAGACAATATAAATCTTGGGATAAGCGGAGCCTTATGCAAAAAAAAAAAAAGAAGCCAAGTGTAGCTAAATTGTGACAGATGATGAAAAATGGATATAATATAATATCGGGAGAGCGAAAAATCATAGTACAGGTGACAGAAAACGATAACCAACCAATAGCGATCATAACGCTGAATAATCATCGTATTGAGTAGGTTAAGTACTTAGGTGTCATAAGATGTTTTAATTCAACAAAAAATGATCACTAAGCTACTGACGACAACTGACGGCAAATCTTAAAGGACCAATCTCCACAATACTTGTAAATGAATTGAAGATTACTTTTTAATATGACGGTTCTCTGCGTGTTACTGCATCACGCAAATGTTAGCAGCACTCAACGAAAATGTATTGAACACCCTGACGTGTTTCCTAGAAAATCCTTCTTCCAATTAAAACCTGTTTTCACCGATTACTTATTGTTTGCCTGAAAAGGCGATGTAAATTATGTTTCAATGTGAAACGTTAAATCTACCAAAACTCTTATTTCTACGTGGAGCTCGTTAAAAGACGTTGATCAATGATTAGATAGACCAAACAGCTAAGAAAACTTTAAGGTTTAACTATCGATGCGCAGCGACTGTAAGAGGAAACATCGAGGGATATAGGTCTTTTATAGACGGGGCTTCACTTTACGTTATTTCGCTGCTATGGAAGTCGTACTAACAGTTGTTCGTGTCGAGGAACTTTTAATTTTTCGTTCAAGTAGTAGAAGAGGATAGGTTGGCGAAAATGAGTTGGACCGCCTGCTTGCCGGATACGTCCTTGCGGAGTTTATCGTGGGAACCGTTGCATAAACATTACATTTATTAAGCAATCTTTTCGTTTATCAGGGGACGCCGTTTACCGTTCAAAATAGTACAGAATTTCGGATGAGTAGATAACTACCCTAATCCAAAGCGGTACTCTATTTGTTTGAAAAACGTTTCCGTTAATAAGACAATATACATAAAAATGAATGCTTACTTAGGTTGCATCAAATTCTTCCGACACGGAATTCATATTCCATCAGAAAGATGAGAAAAATATATAAGTAGCGGTGGAAAATGAATGGAGTTCCAATAAAATATTTATTACTATATATTCACTGCAAATAAACATTGTATTTTCATAAAAAAACTGATCGAAATTTATGTCTACAACCGGTAGAATTCTAACAGAAAGGTGAACTATTACGTTTTTGAAAACCATCCAAAAAAAAAAAACCCAAAAAAGTGAATTTTTTTTTCTAATTTCGCTGAACAGATGTTTTAAATAACTAATGAGTTTTCTCAATGCTTTAGAAAATTTGAGTACGAGATCTCATTTACATTTTTGTCTACAGGATAACACGTCATTTCACGTCATCTCAACCAGATTATTAGTAAAATGACATAATTTGATTGAATCTTTTGCAAACATTCATAAGATATAAAATCTGTTCGAGTGACCTCTCAAATCCGCTAAAGCATCAAAAATGTAATCAATATGAGTTTAAAAAAAAAATTAAAAAAAAAAACGAAATATTCTCACAACGAAAAAGGATGCTGGAGTTTAATCTTGCATTATATACATTTAGGAATTTAAAAAATACTCGAATATTCTCCTTGTCTTTGTGCTGCTTTAAATTGGATATTATTTTATGCATGGACACGGTCGTTTTTAAGAGATTTTGTACAACAGTAAACTTCAAAAATGTTTGTCTATAAGGAAAATATAATAATATTCTGTAATAAATTTCCTAAAAAAGTTGATATTAATGCAAAGGAATGTACTATACTGTAGAGAGTACGTCTGGAGAGATGTATTGTTGGATAAAATGCGCCTTAGATTAGTTTGTGCAAAAAATCTTTTATGTGAAATAAGTCCAACCTTTTTATTGCTTAAAGAAACGCTCTACAAATTTTTCTTTTTATACCCACCGTCGAAGAATGGAAGTCATATTAGTTTTGTCAAGTTGTTCGCAGCATCGAAAAGGAAGTTTCAGAGACTCCATAGAGTATATATATTCTTGATCAACATTAAATTTAGAAACGATTTAAGCATGTTCGTCTGTCCGTCTGTGAAATGTCTAGGATAAAAATTCTTCTGGCTTCAAATTTGCCAGAAGCATTGGAAGTTTGTACACAGGTTTCGGTTGGAATTGAAAATGAGCAAATTCGGTTGAAAGATGCGTTTACAGTGAAAGGTAAAACGAGAACACCTCTGTTTTTGAAAGCGAAAAAAAAAATTGTGTTTTTTGTTTATTATTCAAAAAATTTGCAGATATATTGCGTTAGCTATGCTGTTGCATGGGTACAAAAAAAAGGGAAGATCGACCACGCCCACTGCGTAATTTTTTATATGAAAGCGTTTGTAATATTAAGAAAAAAGTTTCAGAGATCCCATAAAATGTGTAAAAAATGTGTATTTATAAATGAGTATCAAATTCGTTACTCAGGCATATATGAACAAGATCCGTCCGATCGTCTATCGATCTGTCTATCTGCTTATTTCTGTGTTGTCTACTGTACCCATTTTACTCTTTAAAAGTATCAAACTTGGCAAAAACAATGAATGAATTGATGTCGAAAATAGGACAAATCAGTCAAAGAATACGTCTACAGTATAAAATGAACTAGAGACCCGTCTGGTTTCCACGCGGTATTTGATAAAAAAGAAGAAGAAAAAATCTGTCACGCCTAAATATAAATAAATAATATAAAAGAATATATTTTTCTTACTTATTTTAATTACTATAGAGATCTCACGAAGTACGTAATAGATATAATTTTATTGAAAAGCGTCATAAAAAAAGATTTCAAGTTTTTAAAATGCGTTTAGCAATTCGATGAGGAAATCTGCTCGACTTATATTTACATCATTTGTCCTAAGCTAAGGTCAAGATCTTAAATTTTTTTTCAAACAAAAAGAGATTTTGTGTATTTAACGCATTACGGATTTCATTAAATAGTTGTAAAAAAAAAGTGTAAGAGAAAGCGATAACAGAAATTCCAAAGAATCTTTTAATGAATTCGCGCTGAAGCTAATTTATAGTAATAAAGCCTTAGTAAAATTAAGAAAATTAATAAAATTCCCTTTGACTGTGGGGAACAACAAACAAAATGACAAACACTTGAGACACAAATGCATGGTGTGACTGTACCTAAATGTATTCAAATAAACGCAAATAAGTGCATGTTTGACTATAGATTCATAGGGATACGTTCTTACACATGCTGGAATGCTACTTAGGGCACTTGCAATTTTTGGGATAAAGAATATGTAGATGAAGAAGAAAAAGAAGAATATGTAAGTCATTCTATACGAGTTAATGCACATACGTACACAACATGATGCAGATGAAAATCTCCCATTAGTAGGGTTGTTGTTACCGATGTTTTTGATGATGATTCTAAAATACTTTGAAAATACTTGTGTGTCGTCTATTTGTCTGTCCATATATATGAATAAACGTATTTATATATATATGTATATACATATGTATATACATATAGGCGTGTATACATGTATGTGCACGTATTTCTGCATGTGCCTGCATTTGTGTAATGCTATTTGTTATTCAACTTTGAACTAAATGCGTACGTAAGGTGAACAGAAAAAAACTTTTAAGCAAAAATGTATTGCATTTGTTTGCCATTATGAACGAGAATTGCACGAAAGCAGCAGCAGAGAAAGAAAGTGAAAAGAGGATGGTGAGAGACTGACAGAGAGACAGACAGAGAGAGAGTGAGTGAAGGAGGGATGGTGAGAAGGAGAGAGAGAAAGACGAAGATAGAGAGAAAGACAGAGAGAGAGAGACATTGAGATTGAGATTGAGAAAGAGAAAGAGAACGTAGAACATTGGTGGCGGGGAAGGTAACAGAGGGAATATATTTGTCGGAAAGTGTTTTACATAAACTTTTCATCCAAATGCCAGAGCACAGAAAGCATTCATAGTTGCGTTTTCCTCTATCTATCCGGGCATATACTGTTAAACATGTTTTTACATAATCAGCAGGAGTTTGTACGCTTTGCTTTCCTTTTTATTGCCCACCACAAAAATATCTGGGTTTACTATTCATTGCATTAAGTTTGTAACGTTAGAAATTATGTATCATTTTAGACAAATTTTCCATCTGTCCATCAGTCCACCTCTTGTTTGTGCCGTTTTCTCCCTCTCTCTCTCTCTCACTCTCACTCTCACTCTCTCTCTCACTCTATCTTTCTCACTCTCACTCTCTCTTTCTCTTTCTCACTCTCTCTCACTTCCTCACTCTCTGTCACTTCCTCACTCTCTCTCTCACTCTCACTCTCTCTAACTCTCTTACTCTCTTACTCTCTCTCACTCTCTCTCCCACTCTCTCTCTTCCTCTTCCTCTTTCTCTTTCTCACTCCCTCTCACTCTCACTCTCTCTCTCACTCTCTCTTTCCCACCCTCTCTTTCTCTTTCTCACTCTCTATCACTCCCTCACTCTCTCCCTTACTCTCTCTAACTCTCTTATTTTCTCTCACTCACTCTCCCTCTCTCTCTCTCTCTCACTCTCACTCTCTCTAACTCTCTCTCTCTCCCCCCACGCTCTCTCTCTCTCTCTCACTCTCACTCACTCTCTCTCTCTCTCTCTCTCTCACACACACACTCTCTTACACACACACTCTCTTACTCTCTCTCTCTCCCCCCTCTCTCTCTCTCTCTCTTTCTCACACTCTCTCTCTCTCTCTCTCTCTCACACATACACACACTCTCTTACTCTCACTCTCACTCCCACTCTCTCTTTCTGACTCTCTCTTTCTCATTCACTCTCACTCCCTCACTCTGTCTCTCACTCTCCCTCCGTACAAACTTTCTTTCCTTTATAAATCCATAATTTTACTCATTCAAAAGTTTATTTATATCTTTAAAAGTCCGTCCATGCGTCTAGCCGTGTGAACGGTCACCTATTTAACCACCAAAATCTTTATTCATTCAAATGTTTAGCCGTTCTAATATCTGCTCACAACTTCGTGCGTGTTTATCGATCTATAAGTACATTTTTTCTACTATCTTGTAAACCAATTCATCCAACCGTCCATCAACTTTTTACATTTATTCACATTTTTTCACTTTATATGTTTCTCAAGCCCATTTGTCTATCAGTCCGCAAGTCTATGCGTCTATTCATCTATCGATTCGTATGTGTCTCTTTCTGGCCATTTTTTTCGACATACTTTTTTCTTTCCCCAACCCTCCAAGTCTTCGACTTATCGGACTATTGAGAAGCGTTCGAAATTTATATATGTATGATAAACGAAACTTAACATGTACAGGCTCCTATAGATTCAATTTGGAAGCAAATTAAAAAAAAATCCTATAAAAACTAAAATGAAATGAGATAAGAAAAAAAAAATAGAAAATATTGGAATGTTGGAAAAGTGAATATATCTTTTTAGCTACAAACTGTAGAGGATTTATTAATTAGGAAACTAACACCTTTTCGGCCTCACCAGTTTAATCTCTGCGTGCTGTCTTCATATCAGAATATAACAGTTTTTCGTTACATTTCTATTTTATATTTAAATAGTCAAAGCGACATTAAAATTCAATCCCACATCAGATAAAAAGGGTTCACGGGTGCACTTTCCAAGTTTTATATTTATTGAGTCTTTCTTTTTTCTTTTTACTTCAATAGGATTAATGATATCTAACATGTAGTCGGATACTCTGTGGGTAAATGAGTATTTTTTTGTGTGTATCTCAATATTCAGCTCTAGTCAGTAATTATTTTTCTCTTATTGATTTTATGTATTATAAACGTTATGAAACTATAAAAGTTTGATAAATTTTTTACTTCAATTGTGTAAAGAAAGTAGGAAGCACACTTAGCAGAAATTTCACATCAGTGCGTAGAATAAGGATTCGATTGCTTTGGCTACATTACTTTGTTATTAGGGAATCTTTATAGGCTTAAAAGTCCATAAAATATTTCGAATTTTTAAACTAAACTGTTTTGTGAACAGAAATTTGAAAAATTATTCCAATTAAGAAGCAACAGAAATGTGAAGTGAAGACTCTAGATATATTATTGACTGATATGATTTAATAATTTTTGAAAATTATGAAAACGGGCTTTATTGTTACGATCCTTTTAAAGTTATTATAAATGATATTAGAAAATATATTTCACGCTTAGCTAATGTACCTTAAACGTATGATCGAAATTCGTCTTAAATCAAATGTAAATTTTGCTTTTTGTTTTTTTTTTTTTTTTTGCTTATGTTGGTTGATCTGCTCTTTCGTCGAAGACGGAAAACGTAAAGTTTGTAGGACAGCTAATATAAATACCCAAAGCAATGATGACAGGACAAAAACTAAAACGGTGAAGGACTTTATGTGTATTATTTGCAAATAGTTAATGGTTCTCACTTCCGCTCAAGAGAATATTTGATTTATTTATTTTTTAATAATTTCGCCAGAAAAAGGAAGAAGAGTGGTCGATTGTGGGCTGGCGAGAGAGGGAGCACGAGAGCGGTTGTAAAAAGAAAAATAATAAAAAACGAAACATGGTCAACATTATGAAATTTCAGAATCATTTATAAATTCATGCATATTTTACTTTATTTATATACAAGCGTAAATACACGCACCCGGCCACACACACATACACACAGAGAGAGAGAGAGAGAGAGAGAGAGATATTTGCGTACACTCACAAGTTATTATTACATTTTAATAAAAAATAAAATCATAAATTTTACTTACGTTTTATACGTAATGAATGGATTTTATTAAAACTCTTTCACCTTTTTTGTACAAGCAGAGAGTTGTAGAGGAAATTCTTCATGTGTGGACATGCACACACACATAAATATATGCGTTTATATTCATATCTAAATGGAATAAGTGTTTTTCTTTTTCGAAAAAGTTAATCTATGGTACGTTAGATTTTCGCAACAATTGCTAAAATTATAACAAATATTGTCAAAAATGGACATCTTGGAAAATATCATTGTGTTTCCTCTATTTAAGCATGAAGATATATATATATATATATTACTTGCGTTATGTTGTCTGTATGTATGTAATGTCAAAATATGTACATAACGAAATGCATACATTTGACATAAAAACCGTTAAGTATTTGAATAATTTCTTTTTAAATATAAGAAATTTTTAAAGAGAATAATTTTTAAAAAAAATATATCAATACTTTTTCCCTAAACTAGTATGTACTAGTAACTATGTAACTAATATGTACATTGATCGTTCCTGTGATTTGTGGTTCAGAGTTTTATGTTATTAGGTATTTAGCAGGTACGGTTTCCTTTTAAAGTGGACGTGACTCACCCACAAGCGGATCCATTATAGGTCGAAAAATTTAAAAAATTTCGAAAAATTTTCATATTTCCATCAATACTTGAATACTCTGAACCAGATAATAATTACAAGTTTAACTCGAAAATGTACAGCATTGTAAAGACTTTGATCAATTAACTGAATTGAATTAAAGAATAACTAATAAAGAGATTATATAGTAAAAGATATTCAAGGCTCTAGTCATGAAACGAATTTATTTTTCGTATTCTATCTATTACCGAAGGTTAGACATTCAGAACATCCAAATATAGGAATCAGAAATGTGTGTGTAAGTGTGTGTGAATGACTTTTTTGTATGTATTATATACATTCTTCACAAGTTCGTTAAACAGCAGCCATACATCTATCTGTCCCGGCTATTGAAATGCATAAATTGGAACAAAAAGTCTTCTGTATTCTCACGTCCATAATAAGTCAAAAATTATAGCTTAGTTAGCAGTTAAGAATATAGCCGCAGCTATAATTAATGCGTGATCGGTAAAGGTACAAAATTTACACCTAACAAAGTGCGGTCACATTGTATAGTTCCCTTTCCGCATTTTTTTCTTCCTAGCAGCACGTTAATCTATAATCTATAAGGAACTCCCTTGAGTGACGAAAAAAAAGTAAATATTTTCTAGAAATACCGAAGAAAAACTTAATAATTAATTACATATTTGAAAATTTTTTAATACAATTTTAAAGCAGTAGTAGTATCAACGATTTACTCCAGTCCACGTGGAGATTTTTTTCCATTTTCATGGAATAATATGGAAATTTTTATTGTACATCTGTTATAGGTAATGAGTGGTGAATGATGAACAAAACACTCAAAAAGCAGAGATATTTCCAGTTTTTGTTATACTGCAGGCGTGTCATATGGCCGATTTGATCCATTTTTAATAAAAAAGTACGCGAAAGAATTTTGAAAGTTTTTGTCAAATTTCATTCAGATATTTTAATTTTTGCTACCTGGAAATGGGATATAGCAGACATGACACAATTAAGCAGACAGACAGACAGACAGACAGACCGACAGACGTATGAACGGGTACACCTAGGTGGATTGCAAATATATGTACACTTTATGGCGTCCCTGAAGCTTGTTTTTTGATGTTTAAAATGTTTGCACAAAAAAATTAAATTTCAATAATGTAATATATCGAATGGACGTGGTCGATCTTTTCCATTCGTATCCGGACCCTAGAGAATAGCTAGCTTAATAAATATATATGGAAACTTTTATAGATCTATCTGCTTTGGTTTATGAATAAGTAATAAGCGGAAACTTTAATTTTTCTTAAAAGCAAAGATGTTTTCAATTTTCGTTGTATTGTGGGCGTGTCTTTTGCTCAATGTCTTTTGCCCATTTCCAACACCAACTTGCGTGCAAAAATATCAAATATTTCTGCCCAATTTGAAGCCAATATCTTCATTTTTACGAACCGGAGAATGACTATCGGACGCGTAGACAGACGGACATGCTGATCCAAAATATATATACCATGTAGAATCTCTAATGCTTCTGGGGGTATTACAAAAAAAAAAAAAAAATTACAAAACAAATACACCCTCATCTTTGGGGTGATCGGTATAAAAACACCAAATAGGGCCTGCACTTATTTAATGTGTCGGAAATTTTGGAGAATTTATTTTCATTTATCTTTTTTTTTTTTTTTTTTTTTACATTTGATCAAATTTTAAGGAAATTTAATAATCGAGAAATTTAAATTGTCTCTGTTTTTATTTGTTTTCTTATGCTCGTTTATATGTTTTTTCAGCAAGAGCTTAACCTAGGACGTACCCAGCTTAATGCGTGATATGAATAACTATCATATAAAGTATACAGTTACTACCACTCATCTCTTCAGTCGTAGAGAAGTTTGTTAATACGATTGCAACAACTGTGTTAGTTCGTAGTCTCTTTGAAATTTTCTTCCTAATTCGTTTCAATGAATATGAATGTGAGTTAAGAGATTTACAACAGCACACCAAAATTAACAGCAATTTACACATCATTTCATACATAAAAATGTCAAAGGTGCGTTTTTCCTTTTTTATTTTTATTTTTTTTTCATTTTTAGTTACGTTTATGCGCCCGTGCACGCGTGACTAAGTTTTCATACATAAAAAAATCTTCAATTCGTCAATCATGTTTATCTCCTTGCATCTGTTTTCTATTCTATACTTATATATATATGACAGACACATTAGTTTCATATTTAGCAAAGTTAATATTTTCATATTTTAAACTTTTAGTGATGAAAACATATGTGAAAAATAGAGATAATATCTACTAACATATGCGAGACAAATAGTGAAATTTTCTAGTTTAACTGAAGAGAAGAATAATTAGTGTTAAGGTACGTGTCTTCATAAAGAAATTATTTTAAATTTTATTTAATAATTTTTTATATTTATTAAAAAATTTGTATTAAAAAACATACATCGAATATATCGAATATATAATTTCCGATAAATATTATTGCAAAAATTTAAGGAAAAACAAAAAAGAAAAAAACATATTTTTCTAAACATTTTTTTGACGAATTAGTGTTGTGAACCATATATCTGATGGGTTTGAATAATTTTCATGAATATAGTCTTGTATTTCGTCAATTGTGTCAAAAGTTGTCTTACTATGGAAATGAGAGCAAAATGTTCTGCAAAAAAATTCCTATATTTTGCAATTTTATGCAAATATGGAAAACACGGCTTAAGCGCAAAAAAAAAAGAAGAAAAAACAAAAGATCCCATCGTGCATACAATCAAGATCCTTTATTTCATGCAAGAGAATTATGAGCTTAAATAAAAAAACATTTTGAGAATGAAAAGTAAATTTTATTTTAAAAAGAATAACAATCAAAAGTTTACAGTCGAGTGAGACTGATCATTAAATACTCTACACCACTTCGTCAAATACAATTCTTTACATATTTTTATAAAAAAATACTGCAAATCGTACCTTATTTACGGGTGCAGGCATGCTTTTCCTTGGCGTCTTTATATAGAAGGAACGTAAGCTGACGTAATCCACATTTAGTAAATTTAATTTTCCTTACAAAGATCTTCTTATTTTTCAACTGTTTCTGCCGTCAAGTAATAAAAATGTCGAGTCTGCTGTCATATAAAGCGCTTACTTTTCATCAGAACCCTGAATACCCTGAATACATTTTCAGTAGCGTTCATCTCCTCCGCCAAAACACGGTCAATATGTTGAACACAAGAACACCTGGATGAACATCAAACAGGCAGACGTTAGATGGGCAGACAGACAGGCAGACGTTAGATAGGCACATAGACAGGCAGACAAGCAGGCAGATAGACAAATGGACAAATAAAGTTAAATCGATTCAGAAAATTATCTTCAGTCGATCGATCGTAAAAGGTTTTCTTCATTTTAAGTTCTTCTGAGTGTTACATATATCTGTTCAAACTTAATATACCGTGTATAGCAAGTAGTATTGGGCATAACGATAAAAAAGCTTTCAATGACTTTTTCATAATCTCGTATTTTGACAAACTATATAGAAAGTAAAAAATATCGAAGTTTGATATGAAAAAACTAAAGGTTAGAAATTAAATTTTATTCTAATTTTTATTGGACGGTGAAAACGCGTCCTATAAGCCCTGTGGGAATTAACTTGCATCGCAATGCTGAAGGAAAAAAAACTTTAGTCACTTGACCATTGTAATTAATGTTTGCAGCTCATTCGGAAAATCAATCGGTATTTTAAATCACTGAGCTCTGCGAATTTAATCGAGTGCAAATACTGAACGTATTCTCGTCTTTGTTCTTAAGGTTCAAGAAATAAATTTTGTTTAGACCAAATTTGAGAAAAGATGAAGAAGACAGTATGTCATGCTGAAAAATGGAAAAGGAAGGAAGAAATCGACAGGCCTTGCCAAGCGTCCGATTGTCCACCCATTGAACTTTTTATTATTTGTTAGCGGTAAGTGAAAGCTTTAATTTACTTTGAACTTTTCGACTGATACGAAAGCAATTCAAATCAAGGCTAAAAGAAAAGTGAATATATGTTGGTCCAAAATAAAAAAGTTTGTGAGTTTGTTAGAAAAAGATGGCATAGAAAAGCTTAACGAGAAATGATGAGTCGAGCACTATGTTCAGGGATCATGCTCCGCTTGTATTATCATTTATGTCACATTTTTCAAATCACTTTAAAAGCAAAAATATATGAACCGAATAGACGACATCTATTAATAGAAATCTCAAATAAAAGTGAGTTTGTGAGAGGCCATTTATGAGATAATATAGAGAATAATAAGAGATAATAGAGAGACATTAGAGAGATAATATTTAAAATAACAATATGAGATGGAATTTAAATAAGAACATGTAAGAAATTTAAATTATCTTTGGACAACATTTACGATAACTACATGTGAAGTTTCATTCATATATATGTCCGATTTTGCAATTGTAAGGAATCTTTCAATGAATGGTCGGAAACTGGTGGACTTGATTAAATCGTCTGAGAATCTTGCACTTTGCGGTTTTTCTTTATGTGTATTTCTTAGTAAGAAGATAAAGAGAGGCAGAGGGGGAGAGAGAGAGGGTCAGGGTGAGAGTGAGTGAGAGAGAGAGAGAGAGAGAGGGAGAGTAGAAGAGAGCGGGAGATAAAGAGTGGGAGAGGGATAGGGGGAAGAGAGAAAAATATAGAAGGAGATAGAGGGAGAGAGGGGGAGAGTGACGGAGAGGGAGAGAGGAAGACCGGGAGAGAGAGAGAGAGAGGGAGGGAGGGAAAGAGAGAGAGAGAGAGTGAGAGAAGCAAGCAAAATTAAAATATGGCAAAGAAGTGTCGATAATTTGTTTTAAGACAAATTTTGGATACTCTCAATACAAATATTTAAATTTATTGGGAATATGCCTGTAAACTGATTAATATTTTACTTCATTAAACCCTTGTAGCATGACCCGAGAAAATATTCAAAAATAATTTTGAGCCTATAAATTATTCTTTTTGAATCTATATGAACGTATTTAAGGGAAATATTTAAAATTCAATTTATAGATATTGCCTTACAATATAAAATAAAAGTTAGATCTTCTTGCTGGGCAACGTTTCTGCTGGTGAAAGTTTCAAAAGCGGATGATAACACCATAGAAAGATAAATATTTTTCAATCGAAAAGGAATCCCACGTACGCTTATCGAGAATATAAACATCCTACTTTACGGCCTTTTTTTAAATGAATATCTCTGAATAATATAGACAGTAAGAAGAGAAGCAAACTTTTACTGTTACATTTGGAAGTGTATGTAAAAATATTAATTTACTTATGATGGGTGACGATGATGGGTGTCTAAGATTCGTCTAAAAAACGATTACATGTTTAGCTTTGTCACTTAATGTTTTTTTTTGTTTCGTTTTCATTTTCGCAGTTATCAACAGAGTCGCGTGTGCTTGCATAACTCTGTTGTTGAGCAATGAAATTCGTTTGATAATTAACTTGTACTTGTTCGCAGAATACTCTTTAAATTTATTTTAACATGATTTACAATATATTGTAATACGTCCAATTCGTTCATACGCTATACGGTGAATGTGTAAGAACGTGAGAGAGCGCTTGTCATTGTGAAAAGGAATAATATCTGCTTGTTAAACATTTTAATTAAAATGAAAATGTTTTAAAAGTGATGATAAAAGTTATAGCAGATGTTAGTTGTCGTAGCTGATGTCAAGATAATTATTTGTTATTGCATGCATATCTTCTTCTCCACTACTTTGTTGCATTAACGAACTTCTTTTCTTTTTTTTGTAAATATTTTTTTTTTTTTTTACAATTTTTTCATTAATGATTTTCTCTTTTTTGAAAGAAATAAGTAAGAAAATTATATTCAAACGAGGCCGAATTCTTTACATTTATAGAAGAAAAAAAAACATAAAAAATGAAATTTCAATAACCCGCAATATTAAATAGGCGTGGCCACTTATTATCAATTTTTTATAGTTGTGACAGGATCGCCTACAGAATGAAAGCAAATAAACAAAAAATGCAAAAAGTAGAAGTATTTTCAGTTTTTGTTGCACTAGAGGCGTTCCCTTTGACTGACTTGGCTCATTTACACTCATAACTTACTTGTAAGAATTTCGAATTTTTATTTATTTTTTCTTTTTTTTTTCCAAATATTTCGATATATTAATTTTCGCTAACGGCAGAATGTCTATTAAACACTTGAATGGTAGACAAACAGGTAAACAGAACCAAACCAGACAAACCATTCCTAAATCGATTCAGACTTATATACTGATGAAGAATATTTACAGTTTATAGGATCTCTGAAGGTTTGAACTCTCATCTCTCGATAGTAACCATAACAAGTAAGAAAATTATGTCCGGCTGTGCTGAATCTTTTATACTCACCACCTATCTTTGAAAAAAGAGGAAAACTATATTTTAATAGGCGGACAAATTTCTTCTAATTTTATGGAATATGAGAAGTGAGCAAAGAGAAACGACCAGAAAACAAAGGTGTTTCTATCTATGCCTCTGATCAATTTGGCCCATTTTCAATTGGTATGTATATGAAAGAACAAAGCAATGTTTCCGCCAAATTTGAAGGCGATATCTTCATTTTTGCGGCCAGGAGAATGTGTACCATAGACATTACATAGGTAACCAGACAGACGAATAGGCAGACGGACAGACGGATATGTTTATCAAACAAGTATATAGAAGCGAGTCCATCATATCGGCATTCGGGATAAGCAAAAAGTTCAGTGAATATTAATATGACTTTAACAAATGGACATAAATGCCGGCAGACAGATATGATTTGATTGATTTCAGTTTTGATGCTGCTCAAGAATATTTGTTCTGGAATTTTCAATGCATATTTTTAAGCCTTACAAACTTTTCACAAATCTAATGTACACTCTGTGGCAGGTATTAAAAAAAAAAAAGAACAAAAAGAAGCATAACTGTTGTGTAAATCCTTCCATGCACAGTTTTGAACACGCATCACTTGCATTTATTTAGAAAGAAAAAAAAAAAGGATTTATTTTAGCTAAATATTTTATTAAAATACACTTTTTATGATCAAATATTAATAGAGGAAAGAAAAAAATGACAAATACTCATACATGGTGCTTTGTGGTTATCCAGTGTTCTAATATGGTTTAAAAAATCTAATAAAATTTAGATAATAATTGCTATAGTTACAAATACTCAACTAAAAACCAATTTTGCTGTTTTAAAGGCAATTAAGAATCTTTGAATGATGCAGAAAAGACCGATGGTGTCTTTAACATTTTCGTTAATTTAAAAGTGTAGAAATTTCTTCCCAAAATGTACGATTAGAATGAAATAATGAAATTTGTAATTAAATACATAATTTATATACTAAATTTGATATTTATGTTTAAAATACTTTTCAACTCGAAGCAAAAAGAAAAAAAATTGAGGTAATGAGTTTCATTACCAGTACCGTTACGTAAAGTTTCCTTAGTTACTTAATTCATTTTTTATGACTTACATATACTTTCTTCTATATAATAGTCGTAAAAGTATTGAGCTTATTATTATTGACGTTTTCAAAACTGCAAAAAAAAAAAAAAAACATTCATCTCGATTAAATAAATTAATTCGGCAATAAAATGAAAACCATTATTCATTTTCACAACAAAGATTTCGAAGATATGTCTAAAAGTAATTTCCATAATTTAACCGTTATGTTCATGTATAATCACAAAACGTTGTAGCTTTTATGACTTAAACAGTCTAAAATATTAGTTTGGGGAAAAAGAAATCCATTATTTTCCAATTCGAAATGTTAAATAAAGTCCTGAAGTTCATATAAGATTGGATGGATTTCTTTTTCCCCAACCTAATATATTAAATCTTAAAGTGAACAAAATATTCTTTAGATTAAATATAAATAATATTTGCTTAAATTGATTCGAAATTTAAACTTCATCTCAAAATAAATGTAACATTCTTTCTTTAATTGGTTTTCCTTCTCTTTTTTTTTTTTTCATTAATTTCAATATCTTTTGCTGGCTAGCAATAAAATGCAAAAATTTCTGACATTAATAGTGTTTAGTACTTTTTTTTTGTAAAATATGTAATCTTTCAATTAAATTCAATTCTTTGGCAGTTAGTCATCTTAAATACAACTCTGATTAATTTATCGTAAGCTTTTCAATGTGCAAACAAACCAAAAGTATATATCGTAAAATTAAGAAATACTTGAATCAATGGATAATAAAAACAAAATCTAAAGCTTATAGTCGCTTAGCGAGTTCTCTTTTTTTAGCTGCATAAACTAAAAACTAAACCACTTTAAAATAAAGAATTTGATATAAGTGATGCTGCAATAAATTATTGCCATATTTAATGATAACATTTACGAATTCTAATATTGCAGACAACTAACCTAACATTGGAAAAAACTTCCCTATAAAAATAAGCTTTACTACATATTTCATATTTTTTATTTCAAGTTTTTCGTATAGCTTAGACGACAACCTTATTATCTTTAAATTATAGCGACAGTTACTTTAATAAGATGCGGGTGGTCACTAACTCTAGGAATTATTCACATATTTCAAGCAAAAATTTGCCCGCCAAATAACTGTAATTCATTAGGGACATGTATATAAACATAAGGGCGTGTGACTTAGTCTTGCAAAAGCAAATGCAAAAAATAAGTAAAAAAAATGTATGAAAAAATAATATTAAGAAAAAAACTGAACCTCACCCAAATTTCATTATCAATTTTCTTCCATTCTTCATTTAATTCCTCATTTAAAGCAAAACGACGATAAAATGAATTCCAATAACCGTAAATAGCATAACATCTACTATTTATATTGGCAGTCATTTTTTAATGAAATGAAAGTAGAAAAAATTAATTAAAATGAAAAAACACACACGATTAAAAGTAAGATATGACGAGAACACGCTCTTAACACTTCCGCGGTCAGTAATCAACTGAGGTTAATACGAATTAAGATCTTTCGAAGCTTTTGGGACTGTTTCTAACCGATTGGGTTTATCTTTATAAATATGGCTTGAATGAAAGTCTGCAATGGTGAAAAAATGCAAATAATGTTATTTTGCAGGATGTCAATTATTATAAAAGCAAAACTTTTAAGCGTAGACAAACGCTATAAAAAAACAGACCAATCCTGAGGAGAATCTCTGGATTATAATTAAAAGAAAATAAATGAGCTTAAAAGGACGTATGAAGTATTACAGTTTTAAAATCGAAAAATACGTGTATAAAATATTTACTTATTATTATTATACATGCAGCCTCTTGGTATTTAATGATTAAAACATAAACGTGTGTGTACTTCCTCATAACTTTACATTATGAATAGCTTTGTAGTTTTCTCATTTGCATTTGTATCGTATATGGCAAGGAAAGCATAAAAAATGTTGCCAATAGCAAAACGAATAAATTTAGTTTGTGTCCATAATCTCTTCTAAATCTCTGGTTTGTGTCCAAAATTGCACATAGTATTTGTATTGGAAATTCTTGCAGTTTCTGCTGAATATTCTCTCGGTTTGTGTCCAAATTAACTTATGAATATAATAGTTAATCTCCAGAAAGGAGATGGTGAGAGTCTTCGATAAAATCTAATTATATAAACAAATTTGATGATAATAATCTCCAAATATACTCTTACATTCACGTCAAATCTGTATATAGCAAAATTTGCTATCTCCAGGGTCAGTCTTTTTCTTCCGGTGCTGCCATCTGGATGGCAATAGAAGTTCAGGTTTTGTGTTGTGCTCTTGTGCTCGTTATTTCGTATTAATGCCGATAATTCTGGCTGTTATTATTAAAATCTTAAATTGACGATATTTGTGATAGAAGTTGAGATTTTTTTCTTGGTTTTTATCGTGAATTAAATTAATTACAAATACCTGCGTATATATGTGCGCGCTACATACATAAATATAAAAAAGTATTGTTATCGATAATACGCTAATGAAAACGTAGACCAAATATGTGAAAGCTGATACCTAGTTAAACACATATATATGCATTTCTATTACACATATATATGTGTATTTCTATTACATTGAAGTTTGTACTTGTAGTTGAGGAAAATCATTTGTAATAATATTATTATGATAGTTAGATAGGGAAAATGAAAGAAAAAAAACTTTTACGAGCTAACGAATAGAAAAAGCAGTCGATGCGTTAGTTAATTTGACTTCTCGTTCTCGATTTATTTATTGCTTTAATCGAATAGTAGTTTTGTTTTCATTTATTGTGAACTCAACTTTTTGTATGAAATTCTTAATCGTATTACTAATGGTTGCCTCGTTCACTTACACATTTATGATTTCTTTCAACTTCCCCAAGATGCAAGAGCTGAAATAGAAAACTAGGATATATGTGGCCTTATGTTGACACGTATATTTCGGATTCTTGAAGTTCGAAGGTAGATGTCATTTATTTATAAAACTCAAATTACCGTAAAATTTAATGCAAACATTTACAAGAATCTTCAAAGAGTTCATTATAAAAATAGACGTTAAACACATCAGCAATAAGTAAAAAAAAAAAAAAAAAAAACTGCAACATACTAAATTTCCAGATACGTATCTGAAATATCGGACAAATGTACTTAGGTTGAGATTTGCGAATTTAACAAAAAAAAAAACAAACATCGTGTAGTTTTCGCAAACGTGACGATATACTGAATAAGAAAATTTCACTATAAGGTGATTAAAGATTTTTTACTTTTCTTTTGTTTTCGCGTTTTATCAATTCAAAAAGAAGAACTGTGAGTAAGGGAGAGAGAGAGAGAGAGAGATAAATTTGAACTAATTTGATCTTTAAGAATGTCATACAATGTAGTATCAAAGTTTCGTATTTCATTCATTATATCGTATCATAGTTGCCATACATAATACAACGAGAGTAGAAGCAACAAGTCTTCATAAGTCAAAACAGGAAAGCAGCTATCGAAGAAAGTGTTCAAAGTAAGAATTGCATTATTTCTGTTGAATACTGAAAACTTAAGCGTAGTATCGGATTAAAAGATGATTATACTGCTTGTACTCTTGAATATTTAAAATTTTCATTTTTGAATTCGTTTCATGATTTCATTCGACCGGCAATTTTCCTTATTTGAGTTCAAAATAGCTTTAGCCACCTAAGACAACGATAAAGTACCTTATAACTAGAAATTGTTTCCGTCAACTTGCTGTTAGTTAACGTTACTTTTCGCTATCGATCGCTTCGATTCTTCGTAGTTCGTCGTAATGTGATTCGTAATACTTCGGAATTCTTTGTAATTCTTCGCATTTTTTGTAATTGTTCGTAATTTTTTGTAATTCTTCGCAATTCTTCGTAACTCTTCGTAATACTTCGGAATTCTTCGTAATCGTAATAATTCGTAATTTTTCGTAATTCTTCGCAATTGGTCGTAATACCTCGTGATTTTTCACCATTCGTAATTTTTTATAATTTTTCGTAATACTTGGGAATTCTTTGTAGTTGTTTGTAATTCTTCGTAATGCTTCGAAATTCCTCGTAATACTTCGGAATTCTTCTCCGTCGTAATTTTTCGTAATACTTCGAAATTCTTTTTTGTCATAATTTTTCGTAGTACTTCCAAATTCTACGGAATTCTTCGTCGTCGTAATAATTTGTAATTTTTCGTAATTCTTCGTAATTTTTCACAAGTATCCGTCATTTTTCATAATTTTTCGTATTTCTTTGTAATTCTTTGTAATTTTTCGTAACACTTGGGAATTCTTTGTACTTATTTGTAAATCTTCGTAATGCTTCGCAATTCCTCGTAATACTTCGGAATTCTTCTCCGTCGTAATTTTTCGTAATACTTCGAAATTCTTTTTTGTCATAATTTTTCGTAGTACTTTCGAATTCTACGGAATTCTTCGTCGTCGTAATAATTTGTAATTTTTCGTAATTCTTCGTAATTTTTCACAAGTATCCGTCATTTTTCATAATTTTTCATATTTCTTTGTAATTCTTTGTAATTTTTCGTAACACTTGCGAATTCTTTGTACTTATTTGTAAATCTTCGTAATGCTTCGCAATTCTTTGTAATAGTTCGGAATTCTTCTTCGTCATAATTCTTCGTAATCCTTCGGAATTTTTCTTCGTCATAAATCTTCTTAACATTTTGGAATTTTTCTTCGTCGTAATTCTTCGTAATACTTCGGAATTCTTCTTCGTCATAAATCTTCATAATACTTCGGAATTCTTCTTAGTCGTAATTGTTCGTAATACTTCGGAATTCTTTTTCGTCGTAATTTTTCATAATACTTCGTAATGCTTTTTCGTTTTTGGTAATTCTTCGCAATTTTTCGTAATTGTTATTAATTTTTTTGTAATTCTTCGTAATTTTTCGTAACTCTTCCTAACGCTTCGCAATTCTTCGTAATACTTCGGAATTTTTCGTAATTTTTTACAAGTATTCGTTATTTTTCGTAATTTTTCGCAATTTTTCGCAAAATTTCGTAATTCTCCGTAACTTTTCGTAATTCATCATAATACTTGATAATTTTCTTCCCATTACTTGTGAGATCACCTTTTAGCAGGCCTTAAAGAAGCCTCGTATTCGAAAAGTGTCTTGACCTGTCACTCACTTGCATGGCTTTTTATATCTTTTATTTGGACGTACTTTTGTTAAGTCAAGTTTTCATCTTTTTTCAAATCGTCTCTCTCTCTCTCTCTCTCTCTCTCTCCTATCTCTCTCTCTCTCTCTCTCTCTCTCGCCGACAAAAAATTTCTAATCGAGACCGAGGTCATAAACAAATTAGTGATCAATTAAAAATGATTGTCGTGTTAGCCCTGATCCTTTTGTTATAGATGAGCGAAGATTGTGTTGGCAGAAAAGGAACATTTTTTTTTTAATTGTCACAACACTGTGCTCCAATCCATTCATGAAAAAAATATTTCTTTGAATAATAATTCCGTATACTAATGATAGAATTTTTATTGGATGATTTCCAAAGGCATATACGTGCTTACACACGATTAAGTAAAAAGTTTAAGTTTAAATAAAACAAAAAATGAAATTAATTAAAATTTTTTCGCAATAATAAAATATTATTATTAGAGTGTTAGTAAAATAAACTTACCTGACGTTGATGAAAGTCCACACCGGAAACAGCAGATGTCTTCACCACAGACATTTAAGTTTGTCTGTGTTTTGTATGTCTGTTTGGGTGCCTATAAATCTCTGTATGAGCGTGTGTGTGTGTGTGTCTGTCTGTCTGTCTGTCTGTCTGTCTTTGTTTGGCGAAAGGGGAAGAGGAAGAAGGGAGAAGATGACTTCAATAAAAACCGCACACACAAGAGAAATAAAAAACAAAAAAAAAGAACAACAAATAAAAAAGGGGAATAAATAAGTAAAGCGAACGAATGAACCGCAACCACAGACAAAGGAGCACACAGACCCAAATGACTTTTAATGTTTTTATCTATATAAGTTCGAGTTGAACTTTAATGAAATTCCACTCGATACTATTGAAGAGCTCAGCTTCAGTATATACTTTTTTTTTCTTTTTTTTTTTTTTTTAATGATGCTCAACTATCTGAAGAGCGTATCGCAAATATTAAATGTTCAAAATGTGTTGATTATAGCTTTCACTGCGGTCTTTTTTTTTTTTTGGTATTTTTTAATCTTTTTTCTCTTCTTTTGTTCTCTCTTCTTTTTCGATAAATTAATATATTTTTAAAGTTATCTTTAATACAGATTTCGAAACAAAGTTGTTAATACCGCGTTTTTATTGTTGTGTGAAATAACGTTAAAGGAGAGAAGAATTAATAAAGAAAGAGTTAAAAAAACAAAAAAAAAAAAACAAAAAAGTAACTAAAATCGTTTAAAAATTATTCAAAAAATTTTTTTCTTTTTCTATTTCACTAACGAGCTTTAATGTTTATCTAGCTCTTAGAGATTATTGTATACGCTGTGGAGTTTAAAATCGACTTAAAATGTTTCCAAAAAAAAAAACTGTTTTTTTTTGTGCACGCGTGTGTGTGTGTGTGTGTGTGTTCACGTTTGCTTGGCCTGATTTTGTCTTTAAATGTGCGTGTGTACGGGCATGTGTGTGTGTGTGTGATTGGCATACAAATTTAATTTAATCTTCCTGCGTCTGCTGTGTTCTGGTATGTTGTTCAATCGCCATTCAACTCTACTTCAGTTCAATTCAGTGTTGAAGTCAATAGGGCATAAAAATTGACTGCTTTGGAGTTTGGAGTTTTTGTTATTTTTCTTTTTTTGGTTTCTTTCTCTTTTTTTCTTTTTCTTTTTCTTGTTCTTTTTTTTTTTTTTGGTCTTTTGCCTTTTGTCTTATAAAAGAGTATACGTTAATGGCTTATGGGTAAATATTCATTTCCTATTTACGGCCTCTTCCTTTTCTTAAGAGAATAATAACAGGAGTTTCCTGGCAAAGATTTTGCTTTTTCTTCTCAATTTCTTTTTCGTTTTTCTTTCTTTAAGGTGTTGTACGGCATTTCCGTTTTTGTTGAGTCTTTTTTTTTGTGTTTTTTCTGTTTTTTTTTTTGGTTGTTGTATATTTGTTTTTCAAAATCAATTCTTGAGAGTTTGGTTTATATTAAAATTAAATTTGCATTATATGTGGCTGTGTCTGTACTTTGCGCAGCGCAAATTTGTGGCATATTTTCCTTCTGAATACTATTTATGATTATTATTGTTGTTGTTGTTGTTGTTGTTGTTGGTAAATCTCTCCTGACTGTTTGGCGTTATTATTTGTTATTATCTTTTCTCTGTAAAAAAAAGGCAAAAAGAGAAGAAAAAAAAACCAGAACATAAACAAAAAGTTCGAGAAAAATTTTTATATATAAAATTTTCTATTTCTAAAGACTACTACTACTACCACTACTACTATTACTTTTCGTGAAGTGAAAAGGATTTTCAATGTACGTTCAATGCTTGTATTAATGAAAACACATTTTCATCTCAATATATAAACCGACATTAATATACACATACACGTGTACATGTGTGTTGCTGCGTACTTTTCTTAATATAAATTTGTATATATATATACATATATGTATTAATTCTTATTAACTAAAAGTTAAAGCAAATCTATGATAAGTAATCATTACGTATCTATAATATCGATATGAAATCCGAAAGTTTTATATCACATAATCGCAAACATAAGTCTGTATAAAATTCTTTACTATTGAATTTCACATATATAGACTTAACAGAAAAAGATAACAAAAACTGAGAAATAGTTTTTTTTTTTTAACTAATTGTCCGTCTGTCCGTCTGTTTAATTTGTAATTCTTTCAAAATTTAAAAAATAAAAATATTGAAAAAAAAAATCAGGTGGGCTGAAAAGTTCATAGGCTAACGTAGAAAACATTTTTCTTTTTTTTGATAGAATTTGATTTTATTATTCAATATAGTTGCCTTCGAAGGCGATACAACAATTATAGCGGTCATACAATTTTTCTATACCATTTTTATAGTACGTTTTGTCTTTAGCCTCAAAATAGGCTTACGGTCCACTCGGCTGACTGTTGATTGGACTCCGGTGTGAAATGATGGAGCCATGTTTCATCCATTGTCACATATCGACTCAAAAATTCGGGTTTAGTACAATTGAGCAGCTCCAAACACCGTTTAGAATCATCAATTCATTGTTTTTTTTTGGTCGATTGTGAGCTCACGCGGCATCCACTTTGAACAAAGCTTTCGCATATCCAAATATTCATTCACGATATGTTCAACACGTTCCTTTGATATCTTTAGAGTCTCAGCTATCTCAAGCAATTTCAATTTACGGTTAGCTGAAATTATTTTGTGGACTTTTTTGATGTTTTTGTCGGTAACAGCGTTTCACTGCGTGCATCGTCCTCGGTGGTCATTTCGCCTCGTTTAAGCTTAGCAAATCACTTCTCTACGGTTGATTTTCCTGATGCAAAGTCCGAATAATGTTAATCAAACCAAACCTTGGTTGCAATAGTATTTTTTTTCGTATTTTTTTATTAACACACGAAATTCCTTTTTATTCATTTTTTCAAACTAAAAAAAGTTGCTCCACTAAAAATGCTACAACTCACTTACTAATAGTGCAACATCTGTCAAATTTATACACGTGTCTTTTGAAGGTTAGGGCTAATTAAAAATCATATAGATTGAATACTAGTAGCGCTATCTATGTGTCAACTTACGAACTTATCAGCCCACCTGTTATATATTATAGGGTTATGCATTTCATAGTCTGGATTTGGAAATCTTATTTTAGTATCATTTATGAAACAAAAGTATCACCTAAAGCATTATAGGTTCAGTGTAATATTTGCCATTTTATAATGTAAATAGCTTGGCAACTTTTTAAGGGTCTTAAATAGTAAAAAAGTTACAAAATGCTGATATTGCGTAATAGCTACATTACATGCATTACGATTAGAGTTATGGTCGACATAATCGTCAATCTGAGCGAACTATAGGGAAAATTGTGAAGAATTTTGACTACAATCTGGATCTGTGACAGCACCCAAATCAAAATCATCACAACGTACGCTTGACCGAAAATATTGCTGCTATTACTGAAAGTATCGAAGGAGATCCAAATTTATCCATTGCACGATGTTCGCAGCATTTGGGCCCATTTTATGGTATAATATTGTTTTTTTTTGCTTTCGGGTTTGCATCTCAATCCTTACAAAAATTCAGCTTGATACAAGAACTGAAATTTTGAAGTTACAGGCAAAAGAAATTTGAAATTAAGGTCAATAAGTCTGGCCAATAAGTATATAAGAAAAATTTTTTTTTTTCTTCTTCTTCAAGCTTCGACTTTATTACTCAAATCGGATTTTAATTTATGCAATTTTGCCATTATAGCTATCGATATGCGATGCGTTGTCTTAATGAAAGAGCACTTTTTCTTCGCCATTTGGATCCTAATTTAATCGAATCAAAAATGTTATATAAAATTCACTATTCACTATTTCCCTTATCTTTAGTAAGGTACACGATGAAAACAATACCATGCCCGTCTCAAAAAAAGAAAAAAATGGAGCCCGTAACCTTATCGACCGATCTCGTGTGTTTTTAAACGCTTTATATCGCTTTTATCTGATTCTTGGCACTCAGTGAACTGTCTGTTTTGATTCAGGAGGATGATGGTAGATCCATTTTCCCCTTTGTTGACATACCCAGTGAAATAATTTTTTTTCGATTTTGTTCAACAGTTCCCTGACATAAATTTTTATAATAATCATTAAAATATCAAATCTGCTCTTCATCATAATGTAAGAATACTCTCACCGAGCAATTTCAAGTAATGAGTTCTGAAAAATGAAAATTCTCTTTTGAGAAAGGTACTAATGTTCTCAATAATAAAAATTATTGTCAAATGCTTTAATTCTTGGGTGACTTAGAAAGTAATGATTAATAAAATGGATCGGAAATGATAATTATAAATTAAACAATTAGAAGCAGCATAGTCGGCTGAGCTCTATTCTTAAATATCCTACACCTTCTTCAGTAATAACATTTCGGGACACACTACAAACAAGGAAAGATTATAAATATATTACGGAATTGTCCAAAAAAATAGACCTTTGTGATCCAAATTTTATACAGTTAATGTATATATCAAGTTACTTTTACGGATGAATTTTCATTACGAAATATTAAATATTAAAAGTCAGACCCTTTTGTTGAACAAAAGCTTACTTTTTATTAGAGCCCTTTTATAGACGTAAGGTCCAAAAAATAGATCTACTTGATCCAAATTTGGTACAGTTAATTTTTATGTCAACTTACTATTAAGAATTTTTATTTTCTTTATGATATATTAAAAGTTGGACCCTTTTATTATATTAAGACTTACTTTTTATAAGAAAGGTTATATGGGAGGTAGTTCAAAAAATGATCCTATCCGATTCAAATATTGCACAATTATTTTATATATTAACATATTAGTTTCTACCGATTTTTGTTATATAAATGCTCATTTCAAAGGAGATGATGTGGCCGCAATGATCAGAACAAAAGTATTTTCAATAGTGTTCCTCCTTGGACTAAATAGCGTTCAATTCATATCGGATATTTACAAATTGATTCGTCTGGGTAATCAATATATAATTGATGGTGATTTAACTTATCGGCACAATTTCTAAGGTTGGCAAAGGATTAGCTGTTAGCGTACACTTACTTACATGAATCTCTGGATGCGGATCAAATGCGAGTAATGTTCACACCAAATTATATCTATACCCTAAACTATTGTACACCCACGAACTCATCATTGAGTTCTATTTACATTATACAATAGATGCCTCAATGCTTCGAGAAATTTGAAATTGTTAAGAATGAAGCCGAATTGATGTTTTCAGCTTCTCGGTAACACTCTCGTTTACAGCAGCAATGTTTTCAAGAGACCGACCGGTACGTCAACACAAATGAGGCCTAATATCCCTTTGCACTGTTTCTTGAAATTTTGTGACTCCTTGCGCTTGCTCGATCGAAAATTCCGCGAAGTTTGCGAGTGTTCTCACCATCATAACTTTGCCCATTTTTGTAACGAATTTTCACAGTTAAGACGTGTTCTTCTTTTGTGTAGGACTCTATTTTTTAGAAACCAGAACAATTGTACGCTACAGCTGTGAATTTTCAGAGTTGCCACTTGCATGAAAAAAAAATGCCGTAAAATTTAAATTATGTACTCTTGCTCAGACACCCTTTATGTTGTGTAATACATAGATGAAACGCTTCCAGATTGTCTTGCTTCGACTGAATCGTCGTAAAATCAATTTCGATACTAATTGGCGATGTTTCTGTGTTCGGTAATTCATCGAGTAGTGAAACTATTCTCCATTTGGCATCTGACTGCTTATTACCTTCTCTATAGACGAATTATTCAATGTGTTGTTGTTTTGATATGATGGAACCGTCGCTTCGTTTGACAAGATCTGAGCACTTTATTTTGAGCAAACATGGGATTCTCTCTCTCTCTTTCTCTGTCTATCTCTCTCTGTCTATCTGTTTCTCTCTCTCTGTTTCTCTCTCTCTGTCTCTCTCTCTCTCTCTCTCTCTCTCTCTCTCTCTCTCTCTGTCTGTCTATCTCTCTCTGTCTATCTGTTTCTCTCTCTCTGTCTCTCTCTCTCTCTCTCTGTCTATCTCCCTCTGTCAGAAATGTAGCAGAAGGAATACGTTGTAATGAAAAGTCTTCGAGGACGTTTTTCGTTTCAAATATTCACTATACAGACAAAAATCGATATTTTGTAATTAACCCTACGTGTTTCTATTATAGAAGTATGCATCTTGAGATTTGATAATAATGATATTCCTTGGAGCAGTAAACTCAACTAATTAGATGTAATCTTAGATCTGAAACTTAACTTTAACTGCCACAACGTTGCATAACAAAAATTTTACAATACATACTACTAAAAAATTTATTATCCATTGATAGAACAGAAATTGAAATTTAAACATAGACAGCGAGAAATTGATTATCGAAACGACATTTCATTCTTTAATGGTGTTCCCTTTTAGTGCTCCCGTTCTGGTGGTCATCTACTACTCCTTGTTTGCCATATTAGAAGCAAACAAATTGCATAAAACAAATTCTTAAAAATGATTAATAATCTATTCCAGCATTTTTCTATATTCGATCTATATTCAATTTCTAATTTCGAACTCGTTCATGATAAAATTTTAAGATTAAGTGTTGACTTTTTTTCGTACAAAATGTCGAACCACCCACTATTCCTATATCAATGAGCTACAATTACTATAAATATTTCGTTTTATCTTTTTTACTCTTGTTTGTTTTTCTTTCTTTTATTTTCTTTTCTTTCTTTGTCTTTCCTTTTTGATTCGCCATTTTTATATTTTTGCTTTTAATTTTACCTTAATCCTACTACTGTTAGTTTAAACACAATAACATTAATAAAGAAAAGGAAAGGGAGGAGGAAGAGTCTTTACTCCTCTTTAAACTCTTTAATATTTATATCCTCATGTCATACAAAGTTTTTTATAATTAAAATATAAATGAACATTTATTTATTATTATTACAAAAAAAAAAAAAAAAAAAAATATTAAATACTTTGTCATGCTTAAATTTTCATGGAAAATAATAAATCCGCCATTTTAAGTTTCGTTTTTTACCTCGAAAGAGAAAAAAAATAAAATTGAAAATGAAGCGCGTTTGGAAAAATTCTAAATTATTGCTTCAGTTCGATGTCGATGAAATTAAAAATGATAAACAACAAGAACGGTGTTGAAGTAAATCCGCGATATACTTTCGGAATTAAACTCTGACTTTTTTTCATTTAAACTTTTTAAAATTTCTCTTACACTAAGGAGTTCAGATCAATGATATGAATATTTTCACATCAAGTTTTACCTATTCCCAGAAACAAATAAATCGATATCATAATCGATATCATTTTCGTTTAGCATATAAATATTAAAAATAATCTTTTTTTTTTATTAAGAAAGCAATCACAATATGTTAGAAGATATCTAAAATTATTATCGATCTCAAATTCGCCACGAACTTTTTCAGTTTTATTTCGTTTACTCTAATTGGTCCTCGACCTGTAAATTTCAAGTGAATAATTCAAATCAGTTTATAATGCTCAGAGCTTATGAATTATTTATCCATAGACCTCGTAAATTATTATTAATAGGAGTGTAGTTTACAGTTATTTTAAAAAGAATATTCTGACCGAATCGAAAGCTTTGGTATAAAAATAATTTCATCAAGCATTTCTCTAACGTCTAGAAATACGCCATTAGATCTCTAACATTATCGTAAGATTCTATATCAATTTAGTAGTTATGGCTGTAAATACTAAGATTGAAAATGTGAATCTAACCATGAATGTTCTTCATTTATGTTAAAAATTCTTTTTTTGTCATCCTCATAAGTGTATAAAAAAATTTAAAATTTACAACTCCTAGGAAGTAGTAATTTAAAGGGTACACAATTGTTTAGCAGGAATCTGTGAACAGTAAGATTAAGAATGGTCTCGATTGGTTAACTGGCACGACCATAACTGATGAAATATTGTGCTATTGTTTTATTTTCATCTTCTTTTGAAAAGACATGATTCAAACTTCTCATTTTAGGAAATCGAAAACGGTTGAAAAATATTGAAATAATTAATCATATATGGATAAGCCTCGGACGACAAATTTAAAGACGAGTAGGATTTTCTAAAATACTCTACAAAAAGATCCAAAATCTCTGCCACATCTCAAACTTCTTTATCTCCATGTAACATAACCAAAGCCCGGAAAGCCCGTAATCTTACTTTTTATTTTTATGAATTTTTTTTTAAATCTCTTTGGGACGGAAACTAATTGTTATTCAATATTACGTATATAATTGGAGTAACAAGTCATGTTCAAGGTTTTAAACTCACGCCTTACTCTTGACTACAAGCAATCCAACGGACTTACTTTTTTGAATGTACATGTAACCAAGATTCCAGACAACTCCATTTAGTATCTCTCGAAGCTGCAGTTTGCTATGCAGGAAACAATTTTTATTAGAAACATCATAATGTATATAACTTGCCAACATTCGATGTTCAACTTTATTGAGAAAGTGAAGTGAGGTGGACATCTTCAGGTAAAGCGAATGGATCAACGCGGGCAACATAGATATTAAATTGGTTGAGAAACCCTAAGTCTAGGAATCTCTCCTTTACAAGGCAGAGCTTGTAAATTCTATCGAAGAATTTATTATACACCATAAGTACCGCGAGCTAGAGGTAACAGAACCCTTGTCATGATAATAAAATCATGTATCGACCCTCAGCACAAAGATAAACTACGGTATCAAACCTAGGAGGAATATAGAAGCACGTGATATATAAGTAATTATGAATGAAGCTTGACTTTTACAGTCACAACATCAATCTCAATTGAATCGGTAGATAATAATAACAATGCTCTGGCAATAAATTTTTTATAGCAATAAGAACCTTATCGCTTACTTTGTGAATCTGTTGTTGCACAACAATTGATAATCAGAATGAAAACCTTTAACAATTGTTTATTCATGGCTTCAATCAAATTTCAGTAACTATTACTATATATTAGTCAGACAGAGCAGAGTTCACAAGAGTTCTATCTTAACTTCTGATAAAGTAGAAGAAGATCTACATTTAGTTGTTTAATCCTTTAGTAAGACGATCCAGTTGATTAGAAGGGTTTAATTTTCTTCTAGGCGTAGAGTGTTTCAATAGTGCATCTTTTAGACCAGAATTGTTTGTTTGGCAGACTCTATCTTAACATAGTTTGTGGAATTAATATTTCGAAAGACGATATATCATTCGATCGAGACCTATTAAATTTAAAAATTATGGTTACTATGGATATTTCTGCTTCAGATATATCATGTTGAATATAATCTTTGATCATTCCAGCTGTAGTTGTAGCAGCAAAGCGCGATACTAGAACTGATTTCCTACTGCGACGACAATTAACTTGTTGGGCGAAGAGGTATCTGGCATGGTTGAAATTTGAAATATCCATACTGATCGATGAGAGAGCAAAAGAGAATCGTAAAACAAAAGAATACTACGAAATAGCCGCATTTAGTGTCACGAAAATAGCCACAGCTGTTTAACTAACCAAACGTATGGGACGTAGACCCGACATGGCTGTTATCATTACCAGTAAAGTTGGTGATTTTGTTGTTGACGACTTATCGAGCCTTATCAAAGGCCGTGTTTAACTCTTCAAAAACGATCGTTAATATCTTGAAGCGCTTGGTATTTTCGCAGATTTAAGCCCTTGGTTGGGAAGGCGGCCTTTTAAGATCAATCTCTCCTTTCCTACATCCAAAACATTACTCGGACAAGGCTCTCGATTTGTTACACATTTATGGAGCTCGCTATAAGCTTCTCCTAAGAGTTTTTGATGGGCTTCGACGACAAATTTCTTCAAATCAGACAAAAAAAAAATTAGTGAATGTCGAAAATAAAATTTTGAGCGTACCATGATTATCGTCTGTATACACCGTATAACTTAATAAGACTAAATAGAAAATTGTTACTTTCAGTAGAGAAAGATCCAAATGATCAAATTTAACTGTTATCTAAATTGATACTTCATATTACTTTATCGTTGTCATCAACAGATATCGCTGATCAAAATACATGCAAGCACGTATTATATTCTTGATCAAAGTGAGTAGCAAAATTAATTTAGTCATAACTTAATAAGACTAAATAGAAAATTTTTCTTTTCGTTAGAGAAAAATCAAAATCGTCGAATTTAACTATTATGATATACACTTTCCTATTACTTTGATATTTACCTTTCGAAATTGTTGATCAAAATTCATTACAGGTACACATAATGATTATTATCATCTCTAGTTTTGTACATAGGGTTGACTGATAAGTAAAACAAAAACTGATATGTAAAAATAATAAAAATTTTTCATTATTTTCTACCCCGAATCAATAGATAATATAATCAATTTATAGATCATAGATTTTTAAGATCTTATTATTAGTTTTTTATTAAAATAGAAATTGCGAAAAAGTATAGCATTTGGTTTTATAGCAAAAGATACTTGAGAATGTAATTGTTGGTGATATTTTTACTATTATTGCTTGCAGTTGTTATATATAGTGTTAGTAGTATACACATACAAGTGCTATGAAGCATGAAAGAAGAAAGAAGAACAAGTAAAGTTTTGCCTTGTAGCCGGTATTTAAACTCTTACGCTCTCTTAAGTATTGGTAAAGTGAAGCTATTCTTAGACTTTTTATATTAAACACTTTCATGTGTACGGTATAAAAGTATATTTCTTGAAATGTGTTTTCTACTCTCTCGAGGGTTATCCTTAAAAATGAAGGAAACTAAAATATCAACAGAAAAATTACAGTTAAGTTAAAGTCGAATATTTTTCAACATTCGTTTATATTCGTTGCCTGTTAGTTTATCAAAAAAAAAAAAAAA
>KK351291.1:117608-155133 GCA_000671755.1 Glossina brevipalpis | reverse complement strand
TAAATAAAAAAAAAATAAAAATAAAGAAATAAATAAATAAAAAAAAAATAAAAATAAATAAATAAAAAAAAAATAAAAATAAAGAAATAAATAAATAAATAAAAAATAAAAATAAAGAAATAAATAAATAAAACAAAAATAAAAATAAATAAATAAAAAAAAAAATAAAAATAAAGAAATAAATAAATAAAAAGAAATAAATAAAATAAAAAAAAAATATGATTCGAATAAAACTAAAGATAAAACTGTTATACTGGGCCGCAGCATATAAAATTATTTCGATTAGTATGAACTTAACACGCCTCTCTATATAGCAAAACAGCAAATATTTTAAAAAATCCCGCAATCGTCCATCAAACATTACCGAACAATTGCTTCTTATTTCTTCGATTTGTCTCAATTGTTTCCGATTTTCCCTTAAGATTTCAGTTTACTTTTAACCAGAATGCTTGCTCAAATGTTATAGTAAAGAGTTTCAAACCATTTATCATTTTTTTTTGTTTTTGCTGGCAGCATTTAAAAAGCTTTAAAAATAAATTTTTTTTTTTTTTTTTTTTTTTTTTTTTTTTTTTTTTTGAACGGATAGACGGACAATTTATATATTAATTATAAGTTGCAAAAATTTACCAAAATTAATACAACCGTTACGAATGAATTTTGTTTGTTTGTAAAAATAGTTAAGTTTATGTTAATGGTTTTTTACACACACACACACACACACACATTCCGGGCTATGGGTAAAACAGCACTACTGGCGCTGGTATAGTTGAGAGATTTTCCTTATTTTTGTATATACACTCGCACACAAATATACAAAACATTGCAACATAGGAATGTGTTAGTGTTAGTGGGTTCCGTGCTTAGCATTAAGTTTACTTGTTTGAAATGATTTTTCTTTTATTTCCCTTTTCATGGATGATTAGTTGAAGTAACCCAAATTTGTTGTTCCGTTTGTAACATTTTAAATGTTTATATAATTTCGATTTCTTTTGTTCTATCAATTGTGAATGGTCTAAAACTAAAAAAAAATAACTTTTAATTAAAATGGTATTAATGCAGTTTCTCAAAGGTATTTAATTAGTTTAAATTTTTTTGTGTTGTTTTTCACTCAACTTGGAGTAGAGTAGAGCGTACCTTCTTTAAAATTTTCAATCGAAATTTGTTTTTTCTTTGTTTGAAAATTTGTTGTTGTGTTGCTTATGGCAAAGAGTCTCATGTTAACAGATAACTTACATGAGAAGATAATAATATTAATAGAGCTTATGGTCAGGTACGAGTAAACGATTTCAGTTTGGATTTATGCATCAAGTAACACTGTCATCAGTAATCTAGTTGATTGCTTGGATAAGGATATAAAAAGTATTAGTGTAAATGTGTATATGACCGGCTAGAAGATAAACCGTTAACAGCAAAGAATAATATAAAAATTTAGTGCAATAATATACGAGAAATATCAGGTCGTTAAACGATAAATGATGCGATAGATTAAGATATTAATGCGAATCAAACTGCAGTTAAAATATTTTTCTTAAATGATTGCTGAAGCTTTGAACGTAAATACAACAAACAAGATAGAATACTAAACGAGTTTATAACTGTAATATAGACCAACAAACGCGAAATGGACGTACATTGGAAATATAACTAGACGTGACTGTTAACAAAGCAGTAGAACAATCCAGCTTTTACTTATGGGTACAAGTAAAACATTGATAGCAGTAATGTATGTCTTAATATTTAAAAAGTAAACATCAAGAAAACTTACTGCTAAGTGCGTATAAAAGATTTCAGTAAAGAATTTGATGAGTAATAGAAAGCAACAATTTCTTTTAAACCAGAGTATAATTGAAATATTTTAGGTAAAATACTTTAATGGCTGCTTTTTAATCCATTAACTTTGTGTGTATGAGATTCGAATTGAATTGAAAAAGATTGTTGGAACAATGCTGAAGTTTTAATTCCATCTAAACTTGTCAAGTTATGGAAGTAAGCTTGATTCTCTTAACGCGAATGTCATAGATGTTACTTAACTCTCAACTTCTCTTAATGGTTGTTGCAAATGCTAAGTTAGATTAGATTAGATTAGGTTAGGTTTTTCATTATTCAGAATCTGACGACGGATTTCTTTATAGACATTCTTGTAGATTTTGAAGAAGTTTTCCGCTCATTTTAAAAGAGAACTTCATCTTTCAATGGTCGCACTAGACAGTGAAGGTCGTATTACTTAGTATTATAGACTTGAAAGATAGGTAATGAAATTGAAAGCATGAAAGCATGATAGCTCTGAGCTCTCTGTGTTTCTGTTTGTTAATAGGTGACATGTGTGGTACACAAGGTTATCCAGAATCATGGGAACACCAAATGTGTGAGATATGTCAGAGGTAAGATATACAGAATTTCAACCAAAAGCGTCTTGGGTTAACTAAAGGATATAGTTATACTAACTATGACCTCGTTCTGGTACTTCAAGAACAGTAGAAATTATTCTACTCCCGGGAATTTAAATTTTGATTTAGTCACTTATCTGTTTGTTTTTCTATTCTGTGCAGCTGTTACTCTTTTAATGCATCTTCTATAGTTTATAGGCTCATTTACCTATCAATCGCATAGAGTTGTAATTTTCGACCTTAACCTCTTCGAAGTTGTCCAGTACTTATCGCATAGAAGTAATAAGAAATATATATTAATTTATATAAACGTTGGTAATCGAACAATTACTTACTATTAAGAAGAAACTAAAAAGCTTTTAATTCTTTAAATATTATTTTTATTTACATTATATATATTCAGTGTATAATTTATATTAAATTAAAATGAAGATCAAAGGGTATTCTACTGTATATTTCAAGTTTTCTGTAAAGCGTATAAAATTTTCTCAACTTCATGTTTCATGTTTTTTTGTGGGGAGATTTTCTTCTTAAAATTGTTTACTTTATATTCTATTCTTTGTACACGAAAGCGCGCTCTCTTATGTTTAACTTGAGAAATTATTCGATTATCTATGCATTATACGTATGCACCGTATATCCCCCGATTTGTTGTGGCTCATAGCTATTAATTCATTCGTTGTTTCCTTTCATTTGTTCATTCATTTTTGGCTTAGCAAACTTTAATACTGACTGCTGTCAGTCAATCAAGCTCGTTCTTTGACATTATTAAAAATTTTCCTTTTTGTGTATTGTTTACGAAATAATTGTAACAAATTTTATTTAGCACTTTTGATTTTATCGTTGTTGTTGTTGTTGTTATTGTTTACTACTTTTCTATCAAAAAGCGATTTATTTTCAAAAGTTACAAAACAAAAAAAAATTTCATGAAAAATTCTACAAATGATATCAATTAAATGAAAGATCAATAGCCTGTCCATCGCGTATCGTATACTTTATCATATATTTATAATTGAAATTAAAGAACAGGAAATCTTTGCAACCGTGTAAAAACGAGTTTGTTTTTTTTATATATATATAATTTGGTAAGAAAAAAAAAAAAAAAAACAATATTTAAGTAGCTTACTAAGCACGTATTTAAGTATTGAAAAAAAATATTATTTTTGAAATTAAATTTGTTTTCGTTTTACCTCCAATGTATAGCAGCAAACCAGTCTCAAAATTCTTTGAGCTCCCTTCCATGTCGGAGTTGATAATAAGATGCGGGTGGATGGTATTGCCAGGCGCGTCCTGTACTTAGTTTCAAATATCTAATCCTATTTTTGTTTGAAAACGCTTCTAAATGAACATAAAGTTAAACTAAAAGAATTCCGTTAGCGTCTTGGGAACAGAGATTCATTTGATACAGATAGTTTTTTTTCGGGACGGTTGGAGAAAACAATAAAATTTCAACGAAAACTTTCTTTCTGTTAATCAATTTTTCCCCCACATTCTAGGAGTTTCAAAGCATCTACTAAGCAAAAGAAAAAAAAAATTGATTTAAATTTTATGATCGTTTACCTCCCCTAAGAAAAATTAAATTAATGTTACAGTTCTTTCATTCCTCAAATTGAAAGTTATAGATAAAGAATTTCGGAACAAAGATGATTCCATCAAAATCAGTATATTTACGTTTATATTAATATATTAATAATCTTGAATGCTGTTGCAATGACCAGAACTTGTAGGGTTTGATCTTCAAGACGAACTAACGAGAGAACTCGAACTATTATCCTCGATTATGATAAGTTCTATACTCTGCTTTCTTCATTAAAAACACTATTTTCCGTTATAGATTCTATTATTTCATTCATATTTAGTCTAGACATAACTGGTCGAGTTTTAATCCTTTTTCCTTTAATTTTAAATTATATGTTTCTAGAACATGAGGCTTTTAGCTCCTATTGATTACACGGCAGATATTTAAAAGAAGAACTCAAATACGATCTAAACCGTTCATTATCGATGAAGCGATTAACTTCTCTGGACTTTACATGCATAAGAGATATCAATAATTTTTTGAGTTTTTTTTTTCTTAAAGTATTTACATATAATTTGTGTATCCGGCCTTCTTTCATCTGTCCGCGTTTACAAGCACCTGCACATAAGCACATAAGAAATATAAAAAGTTTGTATATCCTAATAGGGAATGTTGTATAAACCCCTGCAATGCGTTTCCACCTTTCACTCTTTCATTCCTAGCCTTGTTTAAGCAACCGTCTGTCCTACCTTACGCCTCTTCAACCATCTCCTTTGAACATTTATTTCTTTGTGCGATCATTTGTATATTTCTGCTTCACCTCGTTTATTGATTCACTATTCGCTTTTCTCATCGTGCAGAGTTAACTTTGACACATATTTTACTCTGACTAATTGGTTGTCTAGCTAATTTGACGGTCCTTCTTCCTAATCATTCACCATAGTTTCTTCATTCATTTGCTTCTTCAACCATTTACCTATTTATTTATTCGCCTTCATATCCTTTGCTTGTTCATCCACCTTTTCGTTAGTCAGTCGTCTGTCCTGTCATGTGTCTCGTCGACCATCTCCTTCAACCGTCTCCTTTGAACATCTTCTTCGACAATCTTCTTCGACCTCCTCCTCCGACCATCTCCTTCAACCATCTTATTCCTCCATCTCCTTCGACCATCTCTTTATGCGATCATTTATATGTTTCGTTCATTGATTCATCATTCGCTCTCTTCATCGTGGGCAATTTTCTCCGACACATACTTTATTCTGACTATTTGGTTGTCCACCTAACTTGTCCGTCCTTCTTACCGATCATCTGCCATAATTTGTTCATTCATTTGCTTCTTCATCCATCTACCTATCTATTTATTCGCCTACTTGTCCCTTGCTTGTTCATTCATCTGTCCGTCCATCCAGTCTAATGGACATATAAAATTTATATGCTCGTCATACATATTCAATTCGAAAATTGCTGTGATTCAATGATAAAATATGAGATCAAATATGAGCTTAACACTTCAAAAGTACTTTGTCAGTAACGTGCGAACGAATATACGCTGGCGGCGACGTAAACTTCACATAAATATTTATAAAAATCATGTTTATGGAGGATATGGAATTAGTCTTGACGCACATAGTTTTTTATACGTGAAAATTAATGTATATTAATAATTTTTTGTTATTTATAGTTTTTTTGTCGTTGTTGTTGAAGTTTCTTTTTTTGTTTAATGTTTTTAACTATTCATGCACAATGGCTTTTACTATTTTTATTATTCTTTATAATTATTATGGTTCGTTATTAAAACGTTTTTTTTTTCTTTTTTTATTCTAGTTTCATTTAAGTCATTTATTATCGATTTTTATTTTTTATTTTTAAATTTATATAGAATATCGTTATTAAAGTGAACGAAAGCGTTGAAAACGCTTTTTATCCCATTTTTTAACCTTGTGCTAAAGATAATTTCGACACGAAACTTTTTAATTTTCTTTACACGAAACTCAACAATAACAGCGTTATACGTTACACGTTCTCCGGTCTCTGATAAATTTAACATAGTTCTCACATCCGTTACGGAATTATAAGCATAAAAAGGTAAAAAAAAAAAAAAGAAAAAAATATTACAACGCTTGTAAACATACACATTGACACTTTAACAGTTAACTGCCTCTCATAATATGCTTAAAGGTATAAACAGAGAAATTTTGTTCCCGTTTTAGAGATACATACACAACCTTTCATAGCATATAGTAAAAGATATTGAAAGCTGTGAACCGGAAACGGAAATTGGCTGTTGCTAACTTGTATGCATGAACATGCATGCATAAGTATTGATATTGTTAGTATGTATGTATGTATGTATGTATGTATGTATATATATATATATATATATATATGTATATGTAATTTTACAGAACTACATGTATGTTTAGAGGCACGTTCAATGCTTTGTCATGCTCGTGCATCGTTAACAACAATAACAAAGGCAGCATACCTGCGTATGTATAGGTGTAGGTGTATGTAAAAAATTTAGGTGCATTTTTCTCTTTTTTTTTTTTTTAAACTATTACAAAAAGCACGTCACAACCATTAAAGATACAGAAAAGAGATAGAAAAGGTATTTATGAAAAAATTTTTATAAATATTTACAAAGAATTCATAAGAAAAAATGTATGCATGTGATTGCGAATTGTGAAGGTTACGGAACTGGGTTTATTAGGTTAGTTAATGTTAAAAACTTTTTTTTCAGGGATATGTACAAACTAAAACACACACCCATACACACACGTGTAAACACACGCCAAAGTACACGTTTACCATATTTCAAATTGTTTGTATATAAAAATTTTTTTCTCGTCTTTTGTTCTGTGCTTTTCAAATATTTATAGACTTTTCATGTGTTTTATATAATAAAATGCTTTCTATATAGTAAAGAAAAGAAAAAAAAAATCAAAACTGGTTAAAAAATAAAAAAATGTAATTGTAATTTGGTTTATTCTAGATGCTCTAAATATTTTATTAACTGTTTTCAAAATAAAAGAAAATCTGATATGATTTCGTATGAATCTTTTTCAAATTATCATTATCTCTGCTCTTTCACTTGGTCTGTGTGTGATGTGGAGTAAGATCCATTGAGATAAATAACATGTATATTATAAAATGCGACTTAAAAAAAAAAAGTTTATATTACAGTGTTTAGCTTTTCTTTTCCGAGTATTGCCCGTTAGCTCTCTAAAAAGACTGGCTGAATGAAACAAACTTCTGCTCTAAAGTTATAGCCTAAGATTTTACTTATTCATCTATAACTTCTCAAATTCCTTCAATCAAATGTCTTTAGAAAATATTTATGTTTATTTCAAGGAATTTTGAAAGAAAAATACGTCAAATGTTGTCTTATTGAGAAGACCATTGAATAGATTTGAGCCTGGAACGGAATCAACTCTTTTGACAAGAAATTAAAAATCTACAAAGAAACATTTTTGAAGTTCATTATGAATTCAACTAAAAGTTTATATAGTTTCTCTTTTCATTTCTTTTTTTCTTTAACATTTAATTACACGTAAAGTGTAAAATGTTTCTTATGTCTTTGACGGATGCATCAAAATATAGACTACCGGGCAAACGAGAACGAGAAGGAATGTTTGAATGTGTTTAAGGTCTTTCTTTTAGGAGGATCAGATGAATAGAAAAATCTAATAAAAATTTTTTTTATCAAAACACTAGAATGTATCTATATAATACAAATCAAAACTCAAAATTTGTTTATCTCGAAACACGTTTCATCAAATCACCAGATAGCTTAGATAGATTGGAACAATTTTAATTCTTTTCGTTTCGATTTATTACAGTATCTTTGAAATGACTTTCGTCCCAATTTTTTACAGTATCTTTAAAATAACTTTCTCTACAAAATGATATAGAATATATTGCGAAAAATTAATTTAAGTATTTCCTATTAATAAAAGAGTGTTTTACTTTCGGGAGAAAATTGAAACAAACTGGAAGTTTTTATTTAAAAACTTGCCCATCACATGAAAATCAATATTTTTAAAAAATCATATATTATTTTCAAGAAATAGGTATGTATATTAAATGATTTTTTTTTCTTTCTTAGTTCAAATATGGACCAGCTCTATAGCACATACTGCGGAATCTCTTACGCTAAAGATGCCTCACAAAAATAGCTGTGGTGTTGCCATTTGTATAATATTTTCTCAAAATAATTTTTGTTTCTTCTAGTACATAAAGAGACGCCTAATAATTCTCCAAAATATTATTATTTTCTATTTTTTTTTTTAGTATTATTTACAGCTGTTTGCTGCAGTATAAACTTAATGCACAACATATGAACTCAAAAATGATTAAGGAATATAATAGCACTTAATAGATATCGTCCTAATAACAAGAGCAAGTACGCTTACAAATAGAGTAAATTGTCAGTAAAAAATATAAAAAATATAAATAAAATATGTATATATATATAATATACAAATGGGTTGGTAATTAAGTAACTGCCGATTTCGCTTATAGATGTCTCTCACTTCCATTTTTATGATATATGTAAAAGTTATGATCTTCTTCTTATACATGTCAGCTGTCATCCTTATCTAGCTTTACAAGTTCATTGTGTGTATATTTTCCTAAAATATTGTTTTTTACCTCAACATTAATATGAAATGCAAGCGCGAACATTTCCGCCATATTTTGCTTTATTATTTTCGTAAAGGAAAGAACGCAGTACAAGCCGCCAAAAAGTCACGTGATGTATATAGTGATGAAGTCCTTAAAGAAAAGCTATGCGGAAATTAGTTTGAAAAATTCCATTCAGGAAATCTTTCTCTTAAATGTGACCAACGTTTAGGTTGACCAGTTGAGCTTAATGACGATGAAATCAAAACCATCATCGAAACGGATCGTCATGTAACTACACGGGAGATTGCAGAAAAGTTAAATGTTTTACATACAGCCATTGAGAAGCATGTAAAGCGTATCGATCTCGTTAAGAAGCTGGATATTTGGGTTCCGCCCGATTTGAAATCGGAAAAAGCCCATTAGTGCTTGCGAATTATTGCTTAAACGCAATGAATTCGATCCGTTTTTAAAACCAATCATCACTAGAGATGAAAAGAGGATTGTGTACAACAATGTCAATCGAAAACGATAATGGTGCATGCCTAATGAGTCATCGCAAACCACTTCAAAGGCACATATCTAACAAAAGATTTTGCTGTCAATTTAGAATTTTGGAATTGGAAAGGCCCGATGTATTTTGAGTTGCTTCCAAGGAACCAAACCATTAATTCGGAAGTCTACTGTCCGCAATTGGACAAATTGAATGCAGCGGTCAAAGAAAAGCGACCAGAATTGGTCAATTGTAAAGGTGTCATTTTCCACCAGGATAATGCTAGGCCGCACAATTCTTTGGCCACTCGGCGAATATTGATGGATCTTGATTGGGAATTGATGGTACACCCACCATATAGTCCTGATCTTGCGCCATGGGATTACCACTTATTTCGATCCCTGGCCAACTCCCTTTATGGTAAAACTTTCAACGATGATGACGCTGTAAAATCTCACTTAACTCAGTTTTTGGCCGAAAAGGATTAGACTTTCTACGAGCAAGGCATTTTCAAGTTGTTAGAGAGATGGCAAAAGGTCATCGAACAAAATGGAAAATACATTATAGATTAAACTTCATTCCAAGTAAACAAAAAAAAACTTTTATTTTATTGAAGAAATCGGCAACTACTTCGTTGCCAACCCAATATATATAAAATTAAGAAAGACAAAAATAACTTAAAACAGTGAGAGATTTGCCCGACAAACAGCCTATTTTATAATACTTATAGAATCGAATGCCGGGCCCATCAAAAGTGCATTTTTATTGTACAACTTTCAGAGTACCCGAAGTGGGTTATGAAGCTGGTAATTGAGATGAGTAAATAGCACCATAATATGTCGTGAATCTGCATGGAATGCTAAAGAAGATTCCCTAAAGTAGGAAAGGCGAGATAATTAAGTCTTTAAAAAACTTTGATATAAAGACTACGTTTAACATTTCTGGTCTTTCTTTGATTGTAAGCAGATCAATAAGCTGTAGCCTACTAACATAGGGCGGTAACACAACTTGAGTAATCCAAGTTAGGCCATAAAGCGGAATAAGTAAAAAAATTTATTTGCACTGATTTAATTTGATCAATATGGTTCAAATAATTAAGTGATCAGATCATCGAAGCATATTCAAGAGTTGACCTAACGGGACCATACACCAGTTTTTGATAATATAAGGATCACAAAATTCTTTTCATCATCTTGTTATGTCCCCAAGAAGCAATTTGCCTTTATTTACAACTTATTCAATGTGTAAATATAACCTCAATTTAGAATCAAATATAACACCCAAGTTACAAAAACTAATAGTATTATCAAGCTTACAGTTGAAAATGTATAGGCAGAGGGCAACTTATTGATCCACTGAAAAAAAAAGGTTGCAAAACTTCTTCAGGTTCAGAATTATACCATTTAACTCGCACCACAAAATCCGATTAGTGTTAACGTCTGACTGAAGCCCCCCCCAACACTGACTAATTTTGATGTTATCCGTATACATCAAACATTTCGAAGATATTGAACAAACTGATTTGAAGAAGATCATTTGAGAAAAGATGAGGTCTACGTTTCCTTCCAGTTCAAAAATATTGTAAAAAAATATTAGAGGACCTTCTAATTTTATGTTCTTTGGAGTTTGCTGATCATTAAATTATAACTGATTCATATAGTATGCAACACTTTAATTAAGGGTTGGAGGATCAATTCAATTAATTTATAGCAAATTGTATTGGTTATAGCAAAAAAGTAAAGTAAAGTCTATATATTGTATTTTCTAATGTTAAGAGTAGAGAATAAAGAGTAAATAATTAAAGAAGACTTGAGAATAAAAACAAATGAAAGTAAAAAAGAAAAAAAACACCAAATAATTTGTGTTTTAATTTTAATTTCGGAATTGTTGAACACTTAATTAAGTTTTTTCTCTGTAATGTAACAAACCTTTGTATAGAATGGTAAGCGCATATATGTGTATGTATGCATTAAGCTAACATGACAAAATAAATAATGAAGAGGAAGAAGAAAACCTGAATAGCTGCAGAAATAACAATAAACTAAAGAATAAACACTATGCTCCAGTTCTAGTTGTGTAGGAGAGAGTTTCCAGTTTGTTTAGTTTTCTACTTCTGTTTTTATACTTTATTTGAAATAAGTAAGAAGAACTCCTTTTTTGATATGAAACGAATCTCCGACACCAATCAATTCAATGTTTCAAACTGACATCGATTTTATATGCAATATTCATGTAATGAAATATTAAATCGATATTTGCTCTATATTATGAATATGAATATGAGTATGAGGCGTATTTATAAATTGGTTAATTTTTAATTTCAATGTAAACGTTAAACGATGTCTATCCAATTTATTGCTTTACATAAATTTTTTTCAATTTTACGAATATTATTAATAAACAGACAAATGGACGGATGGACAAAGACATTGACTCACACCATTTTTCTGATCATATCAATATTTTGTGCTGGTCAAGAATACTTTATTTGATTTTTGTTGCATGGTTTTAGGATTTTCAAAAATAATGGCAATTTTAGTATACTTTGAGGATTTGACTCGAGATTCGAACTTTACTTTATTTAATTTTTGTTGTATGCTTTTGGGCTTTCCAAAAATAATGGCAAACTTAGTATACTTTCAGGAATTGAATGAAGAGTGTAATAAAAAGTTTTCATATTATGTTTTTCTGTCTTTTTTTCTTTTTATTTATTTTTTTTTCGTTATTATTATTATTCTATGAAGGATTAGGATTTTTTTCAAATGTTATTTCAGGCAATTAGTTGTTATAAGTTGCCACTGTGAGAGGAATAAAAAAAATGTATTACAACAATTACAGAAAACCGTACGAAAAAAAGATGGGTTTTTGAGAAAAATCTAGACAAAAAAAAAAAATTTAATTTTTATGACAAGAGCGGAAGTTCTAGTAACACTTACCGCAACCTGCCACACACTCTTTGGCCAAAACTATAAATGAATGACTGAATTTAACATAATAACGGATGTTGTGACACAAATAACAAGAATCACACACATAGAAACAAACAAATCCACAAAGCGAATGAACGAATGAATGAAAGAATAAAGAATGAATGAATGAATGAATGAAAGAATCAGCCTTAGTGCTGAGAAACCTTCAAAACCTTGTGTATAAAACATAAAATAAATGTAATCGTAAAATGCAAAAAACACAAAAAAAAAAAACAAAAAACAAAAAGAGAAAAAGGAAAAGATATTGTTGTTGTTTTCTTTTCTTTCAATTCCTCTAACGACTTGTTTTATTTTTCTATGTTTTCGAATTTGCGAAAAAAATAAATACGTCCGCATACTACATATATCAACATCAACATCAACACCATTAACATTATTATGGTTATGTCGTTGCATCGCATGACATACGGCACATAGAAATGTAATACAAAAATATACATACAAAAAAACAAAAAAAAAAGACAAAAAAACCACTCACGTGCTTTACCTGCTGCAGGTAAAGAAAGAAGGAACAAAGTGGAAAATCTGTAACCACTTCCACTATATGGAATTAGACAAGCACAAGTAAACTTTTGTATATAACTTACTCTTCCAAGTAGATTCAACGGCAAAAATCTTTATATATACACATACATAAATACATATCTATATATATAAATACATATATATATATATATATATGAGCTTATCAAGAAAACTATACTTGTCTTTAAGTACGAACCTTTGATACCTATCAAATAAATCCAAAATTTTGATTACATAAGTCACCTTTATTGTTTTCTATTTCTTATTTTATTCACTTTTCAACATTTTTTTTTTTTTGAAGTAGTAAGGCCCCCCCATCCATTTATTTACAGCTTTCTTTTTATGGACATTGCACGTTGCCATCTGTAATTATGGGGGAATCATTTCGGAACAACTTTCCTATTATGTTTAGAGGGGGTTTGGTGGATCGTTGATTTCCACTATTTATTCCTAAATCGTCTCTACTCCATTACGATTAAAAGTTTCGCTTTCTTTTGATTTAAGTTGTGTAATGTATTCTCCAGAGAAATCGAGTACATTTCCTCTAATTTTTAGCTATTTTTCACATTAATCGTATTAAGCAATAAGTAATTGTACCAATGACGAATGATCTGTGTATAGTTCTTGGTATTTATAGATCAATTCCCTTCATCCCGTTATTCAATGATTTCGCAATTGCTGTTGCGTATTCCATTAACTTTCTCTACTTCCATTAACATATTCTTCCCTACATTTTTTTTTTTTTTTTTTGGTTACTTTTAATTACAATATAGCTGTATTGGTAAAATACAAGCCAGTAGAAAGCTTTTACCAGAACGCCTGTGAAGAATAGCATTAACTACAAAACTTGGGCATATACACGTTTTCGTTCGGCTTGGTTTGGATCCTTCACATTTGGTATAATTTTCGAACAAATAATTTCGATTTATAGGTGACCTTGTAATTCAAAAATCAATTTTTTATCTGAAAGTACTCAAGCACGTCACAGGTCGCTTCTTAATGTAATTATATGATCTTCCTAATACAATTATTGACAACTGAAAGCATCTACTGTCTATTACCAGGATTTCAGCTCACTGTTTTGCCATAATATTGAGTTCAGGTAAATTTCATTTGCTTATATGGTCTCGACTATTATGTGCTATAGGTAGTTAATCTATATTGCAAACTTCGTGGACTATTATCAATTTGTTTTACATCAGTTTAGATGCCATATAATTAGCGAGCAAATCAAATAATTAAGAACAAAACTCATAGAGCTCTTCACACGTATACGTAACAATTTGCACATCGTTAAGGTTATGTTTAGCGTCCCTTACACTAAGTAATGATTTTCACGAACAGCTGTTTTAGGCTAGAATAGTCTATTCGATAATTTGCTTGAGTTTATTGCGAACCGCTACGGACACGAAAAAAAATTTATATTCTAAGTCACCCTTGAAAGTTGAAAGTGCCAAACGGTACTCAAAAAGATTATCGCTACCATGTTCTCAGATAATGAGGGGGGAGATGACCAATCTAATTTTAAACAAGAGAAACTTTTATTTTTTTTTTTTATCCAAAAAATCGGAAAAAAATAAGATCGTTGAATCCTTTGTCAAGCATTTATCATTCAGTCTATTCATTTATTCATTCAGCTATAATAAAAACGGGCCGCGGTAATCGGGGAAACTAATAAAAGCGTTATATTCAAACTGTGAGTTAAATATCCATGAATATCCCATAAATTTTGCTAGAAAGTCCCAAAAACAAATCAATTTTCCTCCGATATATAGATTGTGTAGACCTGGAAGATATTTGTAAGAGATATATTCATATTTATGTGAGAAAATTTTAATTTTTCCGGTTTTTGTTTTTTTGAGACCCTTGGCTTGATTGCTCTAAGCAACTTTTTGATCTAAAGGAGCGTATTTTAATGCTAAAGCAAAATAATTATTTAAATTTATTATATTAATTTTTCATTTCAAATTGAAAGGGAAACGTATATAATTGATTATCGGTTCGGTGAGTGTGTCACGTTAATCAAAAATATGTACAATCAATGAATTTTTCCATATATGGTTCCTCGTGTTACAAACGGTATAGTAAATTAAATGCATCGTCAAATTCTTAGTAGATGAATCTAACAAATGATTTTTTTTTCAATTGTGTCATAGTTAAAAAAGTAACTTTCAGTCTGTGCGCTAGCTATGCAGGAATATGTTTTTCGTATAAGTGTGTGAGCATGATTTTTACAAACTTGTGAATAAACAATTGCTTCTACGTTTTCCTGTGTCTAAACTGAAAGTTTTATGAGTAGCAACATTTCTAAAGTTTCTGTCAAAATAAAAAAAGAATAAAAATAAATTACTATTATTATTATTATTATTATTTTTTTTTTTATTTTTTTCTTTTTATTTTTTAAATAAAGTTATAAGTTTTTACATGAAGGAATAGGGGAAAATAAACGAAATTTTTACATATCAGCGAAGAGTATGAGTTCAATAAATGGTTAAAAAGGGGACGACTTTTACAACGGTGCGAACATAAATAAAATAATTTACGATTTGATAAAAGAATTCAAATAAATAATAATATTCAATTACGTGAGAATTTCAAATTATTGGTTATGTAGATTTCAATAGTGATGCGAATTCGTATAAATTTGACTAAAAGACACGAAAGGAATTAAGAAAACGTACCGAAATTTTTAAATAAATTAAAGAAATATCGATTGTGATCGACGATAAACCGATTTGACATCGAAATGAACCTGTTCATCTATTGCTTTTAATTAGTAAGTGGTTGAATCATGTTACACATAAAGTACTCTGCAGTGGCGCAACATTTCCTTTTATATTTGTTCTTTTTTGTGAGGTTATGTCGTTATGCTTACGCTATTTACCATTTACTATTGAATTTAGATACTTTTGAGATATAGCTAAATACGCGCTAAAAAAAAACGTTTCATTAGCGAAAATTCACTACGAAAATAAACAAAATTATTCTTAGTGACCAGGCTAGTTTCTTTCTGTCTGAGTATGTAAATAAACAAAACTTCTCATTTGCAGCTGCGAACGATCTTTCCATTCATAACGAATGACTGCTTGTTGCGTATTTTTGGGCTATGCGATGACTATGTGATTGGGCCGTAGTCGTTCGAAAATATTTCCGTCGCGATCACTCGACTGATTTTGTTTGGCTCTTTTTGGCCTGAAATTTATGCTATAAATGTGAACTACTATTATTCTAAGCAGTACGGCACACAGTTTCTAAAATCATAGCTCTGCCAAGATGGAAAATTCAAAATGATATCATATCTTTTGTTCAAGAACTATGAATGTAAACTTATTATTATTGTTATATATCGGCTATATGAAGGCTTATAGCGTTCCGCTCGTTACGAAAGCATTGGAATGTAATACGGAAGAACATTTCGGCTGTAGGTTAGTAATAAGTTTGAATTCATCAACTTCGCACCGTTATCAAAAACTAAATTTGTTTAAAGTCATCGGTATATTGTTCAACGTAGATGGCAAAACAGCGAGTTATTGATGGCAAAATTTATTTGAGATCATCCTTTAACAAAAAATTTCATCGTACTTTATATTTCGCTATTCCTCTTGCATTTCTCCGTAAGCCAGTTAAATTAATTGAAATTAATTTCGAATCAAAAGAACTGAACATTCCAGATACTTTCTTTACGAACCAATTGAATTTTCTATTGCAATGACTACTACGAATATATAAATTTCATATAAATTTTCTTGTGAGTTATATTTGATAACCATGTTTGCGTGAAGAGTTTTATAATATTTTGGTCAATATTTTTTCGATCAACTATATATGTTTATTTATATAGGAAGTCATAAAAAATGCTGTGGTAAGTTTTGATCGAATGTTGAGAAAATGAATCAAAGTACTCAGAGTATTGATTCGTAAAAGTTGGTACATATTTCTGGTGTTGGTAAATTTAGTTGCGAAACAGCAAACGGCTAAGCTATAACATTGTGCTACGAATATCTGATCATGTCCTTACAAGATTAGACATACATATCCTAAGGTGTGCTTTTCTTATAGCTTAGATATATATCAACAATAAACTCTCATAATGCCAACATATATCGCAACGAAAAAATATTTTTCCTAAAAGCGAAAACATCGAGCGAAATGTTTTGAATGAACAACATTTGAGGGAAGCTCTGTTTGTGTGCTTTAACTTGAAAAATGTGCTTGAAATGGCCTGTAGTGAACATGGAACACCAGAAATTATCCGTGAAGATTGATTTAAACGTTTCAGAAATGGCAAATTTCGATACTGCGGCGTAACTGGGTTGCAGAAGGCGAAATTGAACACGCGCATTCCTAAGCCTTATTCAATGTAGATGTTGGGCAAACAAACGGTCCATTCACGGAGGCATTAGATGTGACTTGCTAATGTATTTCTAAACTTTTGTATGCCATAGGAAAAATTCAAAAGATAGGAAACTGGATGCCGGACGAGTTGAATAGCCTCTTCGAAAATTTTGGTTTTGCAGTTTGAAAGAAACAGTCTCCTGAGAAGAAGATATATTTTGAGAATTCTAAAAGGAAAGAATGTTAGTTTTCATCGGTAAAATCGCTTCGAAAGCGAAAGAAGCGTTCTGCATTTGGTGGCACCAGAAAAAAATCGTGTACTATCAGTTGCTGGAATCGGTCGAAACTGTCAATGAGCGTCTCTACCGACAACAAGTGATGAATAGAATCATGTATTGTTTGAAAGATAGCCATAATGTAGCACGGAACACAAACGAGTGATATTACAGCACGATAACGCTTCGTACAATCACACTTCTATCGTTCAGGAGATAATGAAAATGCTCGAATGGCTACTTCCGATTAACAAATATTCCGGTCAATAACGTATGACTTGAGTGGGTCGGTTCTACTTGGCCAATTTCCAAAAAATGCAAATTTGTTTGGATAAAAGATTTCGGTGCAATGAAACGTCATTTCACCTTAGTGATATTCACGTTTCGCCAAGGATCTTGCAGGTAGGTGTAGAATGATATTTTGATTAAAACATTTTTTGTGTTACCTGTGCAATTTTTTAATTGATGAAAAAAAAAACCGGAAGCTCAGTCGCTTATCTAATATGCACGCAATACATAGCAAATGTATTATATTTACCCCTATTTCTAAGATGTCACACATGGTTACACTACCCGAACTGAATTCAGTAGCACATTGGCAATATGTTAATAAATGATTTCCCGATTCCATTTGAAGGTCGTCGGCACAGCTAACAACCAAACAGAAAAAGTTATGTTAAAGTGACCGAGTCTCTTATATCCACCACTTCCATCTTGAAAAAGAAAACTCTGAAAAAAAAAACCAAATTTTGATACTCTAGAATACTGAGGAAGTATATCTGATTTTGTCAACTAATGTCCAGTAGTGAGGAGCCACCACAGAAAGCACAGACGTTTTTTTCGTTTAACTGCAGGCGTCTCTTTTGACTGATTTGGCCACTTAATGGCCAATGGCTTGGATAGGTTAATTTTTGGAACCAGGAAAAAGTTTATCACGGACATTACACATATAACTACACGGGCACTCGGACAATAGAAGGGGCAGTCGTACCTAGATGGATTCCGGACCGCTTGTATATATATATACTTTATAGGGTTTCTGAAACTTCCTTCTGATTGTTTATAAAACTGAGTGAGCCGGTCTGATGCTTTCCATTTCTATACAGATAGTACAGGATCGTGTATAAAGATAATATATCTGGTTTTTGAAGTTTCCTTTTGGATGTTGGAAATAAAATAACAAAATGAATATACTTCCATCCCATTGTGATGGATATAAACGTAATATGAGCATCTAAGAGTGAAGTTCGTTGTGAAGATTTACGAAATCCTTAATAAGAAAAATATGCGAGGAAAAAAGTAATCATCGATTTACCTATAAACAAGAATAAAAATGCCACAGAAATAGTAGAAAGGCCGTGCCCAAGAGGGTTATCATGTAACGTGTTCACAATCACTTTCTAGATGAGTGTCACTTAAAAGTGATACCATAAATTCATGAAAGAAAATTTGGATGAATAAAATTTATTTCTCATTTTTTACAACTCTCCGAGTTATTACTCGATCATATAGGAAATTTCCTGGAGACTATTTGATAGCTAGTGATGCTTTTACAAGAAGCTAAATAAATATAATATTACTTGTTACCTTAGAAAAGTTCAGTATCACTTTTCAAAAATGATTCTATATTTACATGATGACCCTCCAGACTTGCTGGTGCAAATTAACGGTCACGTAATTGATGCCGTGAACGTTTTCCGTATCAAGAGCTCTGCCAAAACATATGCTTGCTTAGCATTGAAAGTGAAGTGCGCCGCGTTATATGTAAAAAGTGCGTTCGCAGAATTGAAAGAAAAACGCAGTAATCCTTCATAGAGATGTCTTTTACATAGAAAAAGAAAAAAAAAAGAAAAAAATAATGCAAACTGGATGAAATGTACGCGAATATTATCCGCAAATAACATGACAAATCTTGTTGGGCTTTGTTGGGCTCTTTGTTAATAAGAAAAGATTTAGCGTCGGAACAGCGGGGGAACTTGTACGTAAAGGAAACGCTGTTCATCCTATATTTTGCAGCAGCTTACAGAAAGCTGCACAAATCAAATCATAATGCAATAAAATCCAATTAGTAACGACGCAAAGTAGCGTAATACAGTGAAATATTTCTATTATAATTTATAAAATACTAAAGGTATACAAAATAAAATATTATTTGCACTATTTCTTAAGTATTTATGTAATTTTGATTTGTTATTTTATGTCATTTATTGAAAATAACTTTGAAAGGTTCTATAATCAATTTTTAGATTATTAAGTTTTGTGAATTGGTACGTGTGCATAATAGAGACCAATCTAATGGCGTTACTCTCCTGGCAGTAAGCAAGCCTGTGAAATTAAAACCAAATGAAAATTCGTATTTATGTGAAAACCACAACCTTAATTAAATCATAATTAAATTTGAAATAGAGGAGAAGAATCTTCATATTATTCTTACTTCTATATATGATAATAAAGACAGAGACAACTTAACACTAATAGAAGAAGATTTCAATGCCCGAATAGACAGTTTTTCAATATGGAAAACTTGCGATATATCCATTTGCTTTAGGCGAGAAATTCTGAATAGTTAAACTTAGATGAAAAAGAATCGTAAAGTAGTTAACTCTTATTTTTTCTTTTTTAAATGATCAGTCCTTCAGGGAAAACATGTGTACACGAGGGTGATAATCAGAGGAAAAGAAGTGCGGAAAGAAGAATAGAATGTAGCCCTAGCTAGGAAGTTGTACGCCCTAAGGGGAAGTGTTCGGTATTTACCGACCAAACATTCACTGTAGATACCACAGCAGAGAGTTGAAGGCATGTAATGCGATTTGATAGTTAAATTTAATTTTTATCGAAGTGTCCACCTGTTTCTTTTATTGTGTTCTCCCCTATTCTAGGTGTGCTATTAATTAATTTCTTAAAATAATCTTCATCCAATTTGTTCCGTTCCTTCTCTAATAGCTGCCAGATATGTTCTGAACTTGTAAGAAATCGATTTTTAAGCTTTTTTTTATCGAGTTCATCTCAAACAAGTTCAATGGGATCAAAGGCTCTGTTGATTGATATGGTCATTGCATTGATTTTTGCAATATTTTCAGTGTTTTTGTTGTTCAGAAAATTTTCAAACAGTTCAAACGAATGCTTAGCATCATTATTTTGTTAAAAAATTAAACCAGGACCAATGAGACTTAGTCCATTGATCATGGTGGAATCTTGAAGATTTTTCAAATAGCTTTTCTTGTATAGTTTTTCTGTTATCCTCACAAGATTTCGGGGTTTACTGTTATCAAAATACTTCCGAACGATGACATTATCATCAACATACTTCATAATAGGTACGTTATATGCTACTGAAGCTCTTTCTTCTTTTGACCGACGCACAAACACGCATTTATTTTAGAGTCGAAAATCGGAGCTTTGATTTGTCACTCCAAAGGACATTTTCCTATTGATCTATTGTTCAGTTTTTATAGACAGTCACTCACTCTAGCCTATTTTTCTTATGTAGAATTGTCAGTTTTGGTTTTTTAATAGCAACATATCGTTACTCCCGGAGATAGTGGACATCCTTTAATAGTTTTTCGCGTATCATTCAGAGCTACGGTAATTTGTGTGGCAGTTAAGCGTCGATTCCATTTAGGGAGAGCTCTTATTGAAGTTATCCTTTTGGTATGTTGTGTATTTGGGCCTATAGGAACTTTTTCTATCTTGATTTTTCTCATTTTCTAGCTTAATTTTTCCCAATTTCTTGTTGTCAGAATCAAAGAATTTCTTAGAATTTGATCAAAACAGAAGATGATAATCCTTTTGTAAAAGGTTGTGAAACGTTTCTTTTGTTTTGTTTTAAAAAACAGATGTGCTTCCAAACTTTTGGATGGTAGTGTGCATATTGGAAAAAAGGTATTATGCTCGGCAAGTACGGCAGGATTGTAGGTATTAATAACTGCTGTAAGTAAGACTGCACAACAAATGAGAGATAATCCTCTTACTTTTAGTAATTGGTAGTAATAATTATGGCGAAAGAAAACAAAGCAGTTGCGATAGCAATATAAAATAGTAATATAAAATAGTAATGAAAAATAAAATAGTATTTCATTAAGTTACCTTAAAGAAAAGGTACTTAATTATGTGCAAATGCCGTTGACCGCGTATATAAAGTCATACAACAGCATTATATAGAACTTTAAAATATGACTTGAATGATAAAAATAATTTCAAGAATTTGTAATTTAAAATAACTTTTCCTATGGCGAACGAGATTCTTAAATGTTTACTAAACTAGACAACGAGGCATTTAGCCTAAATATGACTAGACTTTAAGGGAATCGAGATAGAAATAATTGAAAACAATTGACTAGAAATAACCGACAAGAAAGCATCTATGACTTCGTAATGTAAATTGCAAATGTTTTCGAGCAAGAAATTTCTAAGTTTAATGTAATTACTTTTAGAAAATAAATTACTCTTATTATTATTAACTTTTTATTCCATTTATGCGTAACCAACAACAATGACAGGAGATGAATATTTACAGATTGGATATGAGACGGACATATAATATTCAAGGAAAAACGTTAGAATCCTACAAAACATTTGGTAAATTAATAAAATCTCTCACTTAACACTATCAATTTACTATTAGATTTGAAGCAATGATAAGCAATGTTTTCAATTAAAGATATGTGCTCCGAATAAACCGCAATATCATATGAGCGAGAAATGTAAGAGCACTTTATATGCACATTATATGAATTTTGATTTCACACATATCAATTGAACATATAAATTGAACCTCTCTGCTAGTACAGAAGAAGAAGGAAAACATACAGAGGAAGGTAAGTTATTGTTTACCACAATTAATATCTCATTAATAATTTTATGGACTTTGTCACAACGTAGCAACAATTCCCTAAAGTAAAAATGAAAAAAACTAAACTGTCGAACCATATGTCGAAGAGATTGATGTCAGACATAAAATCTGAAATTATTAAGCATTTAAATACGTAGAGAACTTTGTTACATGCTACCCGATAATGAGGACAATACATCGGGCATATTTCTCAAAACGTGCCCTCGATTATAACTAACCTAAGACTTATATTGAACGATTAAAATTGAATACTGCTGGCCAGTTATGTTTGAAAGACTATGAAATACAGAATTATACTTTTTCTTTCTTCCATGCGGCTGACATGGCATTAGCTATCAACCATTTATTCAGTTACATGACTCTAATATTTTATATATATTTATATCTGTTTGAGTTTTTTTTTATATACCTTGTGAATACTTTAAAATCGAGCTGTCAGCGGAATAAAGTTCTGAGTACATTTCATTTAGTCGAGAATTAATTAATTTCATGTTTTTATTATAGATCATCATAATGAATCGTTAAAAGTGCTTTCCAACTTTACCTTGTCTAACGAGCTTTTCTCTTCGCATCAGATACAACCACCCTCAAGGAAGTCTCAAGGTCTTAATCTATTCTATTTGTTCTACGAGTTTATTTATCATTCATTCGTTATTTTAATGTCTGTTCATTGAATTCCAAACTTAGCGAATTTGGAAACTTTGCCTTAATTTAAATACTAAATAAAGCTAAATGGATGCTAGATGATGTTATTAATGCTATTGATTCATATGTGATGAAAAAATTGTATATGATCTTGATACGATCTATACTGTATGATCACCTTTTAATCATTGTTAAGTTAATTATATTGAATTGTTAAAGAAGTAATTTTCGCTTTTTGCTTTAAGGTTGGGATTCAATTGTCTTATTCTTATCTTCACTGGGGAAACGGGTAGATTCATTCTAAACAGGTCCTAATCGGTTTTGGAAAAGGATAGAAAATGCAGTGTTTCTAATTGTTATCTAAGGAACTTTCTTTTTTCAAAACAGAGACAATAATTCAATTCAATTTTATCTTATTAAATCAATTCATTTCTAAAATTCGAAACTATGATTACAAAATTAATTTCTATACGATTCTGTATACACAATCATATCGAACCTTGTTAAAAGTTGGCAAGTTATCGATGTTGTATTTAAACTAAAACTAAATTTACGAGATTCCAATGTCAGTTTGCGATCCTTAATGTACACTAAATAATATAATTTTGATCAGCTGTAAAGCTTTAATCTCAAACTTGAATGTATATCAACTGTGAGTAGTGAGCTTTCGGGACAAAGATGTCTATAGTTTTATTTTCTTTTTTTTTTTTGTCTTTTTTTCTCAATAATTGTTGTACAGTTGTAATTTTAAACATTCTTTTCTTTTCCTTAATCTTTAATTATAACGTCATAGTTTAAGCCCTTAAGCTTAGGTGTTGCTTAATTCAGTTGAACCGATATTATGACTGAATTGTATATAAATAAATAAACCCATAGAAATAATGTCAAGTTATTCATATTTCTTTTTTTTTTTTTTTTAAAAAATTTTAATGTGTATAGAAACCAAATAGGGAGTAAAGGTCAACTGGGAATAAAATTGAAGGAAATATATTCTGCGCTGCACGATTGTTGCCTACCCTTTCGTTTGCTTTGCTTGCAAAAAGTTTCTCTTATGTTTTAAAAAACAATAATATTTATGAGCACACAAAAGAACAGGGTACCTGCAGGCGAAATTTTGTTGTTATTTTATAACAGAGGGTACTGAGGAATTCTTTTGTTTTTTACTTCTCTTCTTTATTTGTATACGAAAAAGACGATGGAAGCGGTTCGCAGGGGGAATTGAGGGGGGGGGGATAGTGGGGACACACTTGGGGTTGGAAGAGGGAAAGTGTGATTTAAAAATTCTTTAGTTGCTCATTTCAACAGTATTCATCATAGCGTTTAAGAACCACTTTTCTTTAAAACAACTACCAACTAAAGTATTCCACATTTACGATAAAACAAAGCAAGACATTTTTGGTGTAAATTGCCTAACAGTTTAACAATCATTGTGTTTATAAATGTTTGCATTATCGTGGCGAAAATTACATTTTAAGTTGATAATTTTAAGAAAATATTTGCAAACAATCTTATCTCGAACAACGGACTTTTGTTTATATATTAATTTAACTTTATTTTTAAACTTATTATTATGTATAAAAATGTTTATATATTATCTGTCTGCTTATATATATTTCTGTTTGACATAAAGTACATATACGAGCTGATTAGTCGTAATGGTCTAAGCCGATTTGATTATCTAAGTGCTTTTGCTGTTTTGTTTTGTTTTGTTTTTCGAGCACATAATTGTGCTTTTCGTAACAATGCCCTCCACCTAATCTTTTTCGTCCCGAACAAGGTCATTCTGGTGAGCCACTAGTCGGTTTATATGTGCCACCTTATTCATGGCTCTGTTTCTCGTATATTCTTACTCCGGTAGATTCTTTTAGCTACCTTCATGGTGACCTTATATGGCCCTTTCCAACTTTCCAGCTGCACTGACGATTTGGCTTTAACCCTTTACTACAGGATGGCTTATACAGCTGCACTGGATCTCCTTCAATAAAACTTCCCAAGTTCGCTCTTGCACCTTCACTGCCCTTTAGCTTTTCACTGGCGATCTTAGTTCTCCTTCTAGATAGTTTCGGTCCTCTGTGATTTCTCAAATTATTTCTCACGCCTTTCGATTTACCACAGTTACCATAACTACGCATCCGTGCTGCTACTGTTTTCGTGTATCCTATCCCCTAGATATTCTGTCTGATCTTTATAACTACTATTGCGACGCTAAGGTACTCTACATTTGCTGTTCCTCTATATTCTTCCATGATTTCCTCTGCCTTGGCTTGTGGTACCGATCTCAGCATTGTGACACTTGAACCTTTTTCCCAATACCATATGCGCCGCAGACATCCATCTTCGAGAATGAGGTTGAAAAATTTGCACGCTATCTTTGCCGTTTCGATTTACGAGCAGATAACGCGTGCGATCTATGTGAAAATACACATAATTAAGGGGATCATACAGTTTTCGTCTGTGCGACGGGGGTGTCCTGGAGAAACGAACTTACTAGATCTCTGGATACTGAAATCGTATCGGCTAACCTAGTAGCAATTATACTGAGGAATGTGGAAGCATGGCGAGAGTACACCATCTCTTCGCATGAAATTTTTCGAAATAAAATCGAGCAAAGTTTGCATCTGAACCCGTGATCTCATATAGAAAGAAGAATGTAGGATGAGATTAATAACGATCACCGATCTATAAGGGCCCATCTCGAGATAATGCAAAAGCGTTCCCGGGATGATTTAGACCAAACGACGTAGGGCCTCTAGTTGGCAGTGCGCTGCCATCACCTCAAATGAAGAAAATAAAGAAGTGAAGAAAACAGTATTTCCCATCCAAAGATAATCATTCCAAATTAAGAAACATGAAGGATGATCAAGGAATTCATTCATTGTCAAGAAATGATACGGCTTTATCAAAATCTCATATACATTATGGCAAATTGAATGGATCAAATAGAGAAAAGTTCATTTTATAGATGACTTGACTGTAACTTCGCCGTACCAAGTCATTCAAGTGATATATAATTTTGATTTAATTTTATGCTTCTTTTCTGTTTAATAAAAAGTGCAGTAAATTGTATTTAATCGTAAAAATTATTTGATGATAACAAATTCAAGAATTATCTTAAGGTATTTGCGGCTCTCTTTCGTTAATTTCATTTTCCCATTCTTCATTTCGTCTCATTTAAAATAATTGAAATATTTTGAGATGAAGAAAATATTTTCACTTTTGCAAATAATTTTAATAATGTCAGCACAGAAAATTTTGTAAAACTTTTTCTTCTTCTTATTGTTGTTGTTATTGTTATCATGATGGTAATTTGACAGTTGACGGGTTTGTAGGTTAAAAACGAAATTTTCTTTACTAAGTCGTGACAGCATGACAGCAAACAGTTACACGGTCATCTAAGTTAACGATGAGTTTTTTTGGTTTTTAACTTTTGAAAAAAACAAAAAAAAAAACAAAAAAAATATATTTAAACTTTAGTTTAGTAGCAAAAATTTATGTAAATTTCATAAACTTTTACGTGAAATTAATAAAATTTTTTTGCTCTTGTATTTTACCTATTCCCCTAAAACTTAAAAGAAGTTAAGTCGAAGAATAACAAGTATGAACTCCTCCTAACAAAAAACAAACTGAGGCTTGAATGTACGTTATCGTGTAAATGTTTTTGTAGTTAATCGGGATTATTACTTAATAGATGAATTGCCTGCTGTCAGCAGCAGAATGTCGAGCACAATAAAGTGTAATAAGTTAATTAGAGATTAAAAGGAAATTCTAAAGGTACAACAAGTTAATGCTATAGTTCATGGTAATCAATATTATTTGAAGTTGTTAATTACACAGAAGCTTTTATAGCATGACAACGAGTACTGTGAAGGTAAGCAAATAAGTAAAATTTCTCACAATCTATCCTCAATTCAAGTAGGATACCAGGAAGAAGCGAGTAAGCAATTTAGATATCTTAGCCGCCAGTTAGTTCTGAATGTTCTCTGTCAATTGAATCAAAATTTATCTTAATGTACAAATGAATGAAATTTTTTTTTTAAATTTTCAACGTAATGGAAATAGGAAAAATTTGACTCAAGCCCGGAACAATCATTGTAATATTAACGATGAACATACTTTATCGAATAAAATAGTTCTCTAAATAGTGTAAAGCTGACTTTAAAAAAAAAAAAAGCTTATGAAAACGATTTGGTTTAATTCTTCCCACAGAAATCCCAAAATTTCTACACACGGAAGAGTATTATGGAATTATGAAATTTTCCAAAAAGTAGCAATAATTCATAGATAATAATGAATATTAAATAAACAAATTTTCATATTAAATGAAAAAAATATTTTTTTTTTTTTTTTTTTAAAGTAAATGAGTAATAATTCTCTAACACTTCCCAATCTAAACTATTGTATCGTTGCTGCTCAATCAAATAGTTGATTCTTTCTCTCTACCAATGATATATGAAACACTTAAAATTGTTCAGTATCTTAAATATATATCTTCTTATTAAATATTATGGTGTTATATATATATATGTATATTTTTTGCTTCTAACTCGTATTGCAATTTTTCGATTATGATGAAACGTTTTCATTTGAGTTAAGATAATAAAAGTTTAAAATTAAAATGAAATTTTTCGAGTGAAAAGAAAATTTATGAAATATATGAGAGAAATTGCAATAACTGCAAATATAAAGTTTTTAATAATTTTCAACCGAATTCGTTAGATGAAGAATTTATGAAAATTGTTGATGTGAACTAAATATCGTAATGCAGTGCAATATTGACAACAATTTTGGGAAAACATAAGAATTATATGGACATGTACGACGTACACTTGCATATATATAATTGTATATTTATATATTTATTGCTCTGACTTGCTCTGCTTATGGAGTTTATTCAGCATCTTATGCTGTAGATATTGGAGGTTGCATGATTCGTATATTACAAATTCTTTCTACATCATTTTAACATTTCATTATTAAAATTCAATTATGCTCAAATGCGTTTGTCAAGGCAGTGAGCTCGATTTGCTCACCATCCTTTCAGAATTTAAAAAAACGAAAAGCAATGATATTCTATTCCATTCCATATTTTTATATGTAGGTCTCAAAGTTCGTACAAAGAATAATTAGCCGGCTGATTCTACTTAAAATGAATTTCTCCCAATTGGAAATTCAGCGGCTTGAATTTATATCGTTTGGAAAATTTCCCAATTAGAAATCACAGCCGGGAGAGTTTTCAGAATTTCACAATTGGAAACTTCCCTAATTGGAACTTGTTCCGGTTGAAAATTCTTCCGACTGGGATTTATCCCAATTGAAAATCCCAAGCGAAAACGGTTCTAATTGGAACTTCCCCAATTTGGACATTTTCCAATTGAATATATTCCGAATTGGAATTTCCTCCATTCCGAAATGTCACCAATTGGAATTACTTCCATTTCGAAATGCCCCCAATTGGAATTTCTTCCGTTCCTAAATGCCCCCAATTGGAATTTCTGCCGTCCCGAAATGCCCCCAATCGGAATTTCTTCCATTCCGAAATGTTCCCAATTGCAACATTCTCCAATTGGCTATATTCTGAATTGTAACTTCTCCCAAAAGTAAGTTTTCCCAATTGGGATTTCACTCGTTTCGGGATTCTCCCAATTGGAAATCCTCCGGATTGGAAATTCTCCCAATTAGGAATTCTCCTAAGTTTAGTTTAATTTAGTTTATTGATCATAATAATAACAACAATCGTTACTATAATAATTAAAATTTAAATGTCAATAGGATTACATAGTTTTTTATAGCACGATTGAAAACAATAAAATAAAGTAATTATTATAACTAAGTGGTCCAATATGGACGTAACGTAAACGATCTCGACCTTACGACCATCTTAATAGCAGGTGGCAACGAGTTCCACAACTTTATCGCATTAATAAAGAATAGTCTCGGTGATGACAAATACTTATGATCAGGTAAGATTAGATTCATTATCCGTTCCGATTTAGCGAAACGAATTTTCTCATATAAATATCTTGGTGTTTGGGTGCGGATTAGCTTATGAAAGAAAACTAAATTTCGGATGTTAAACTACGTTGGAGTTTAAAATGTTCTCCGAAAACTGAGATATCCTATCATATTTCCGCATATTATAAACATATCCAGCACACTTATTAACCACGCCTTGCATCTTTTTGCTGGAAACATAACAGTTAGAAACAAGTTTCAGACCTAAAATCTCTTATTATTTTCAACTTATCGTTTTTGCCTACAAACTGCGTCGTTATAAGCAGAGCATATCAATTTCGAAACTTGATAAGGTAACCGGTAAGTCCAAATTTTACGATAGATAAACGAAAAGCACTAAATCAATGTAACTTCTTGCGGCTATTAAGAAAAGAAGTAGTTTGAATAAAAAGTATTGAGAGATTTATTTTAAATTTTTCTTTTGTTAAAATTAAATTTTTTTTTAAATTATCATTATTATCTATTAGTTTTGAAGGTTTTTCTTGTAACATTTTTATGCCATTGGTGTGGAGCTTATAGGGTTTCTAGACGAAAAATTGGACCAACTTGTTTTAATAGGTCTCTTTTGAAGTTAATTTTATGCGATTAAAAAAATTCTGCAGAGAGCGAAACAAATGATAATTGGATGAAACAAGATTCGTCCTATACGGTTGATTCTACAAAAGTTTCCAAGTACAAATTTGGAGTAAAAGTTTAATATATCTCTTTCTTACAATGGTGAATATAAAAAATTAAAAATTTCAATCTATTTTCCTCAAAGGTTCATAATTTGTAATAGATATCGATTCAAAACTTTGTTCGATCATTTGGTATGATCACCTAAAAGCATTCAAAGCACTTGATAATTGTTGCTTTAATCTCTTCATTGACGCGTGCTCTTCGTTCACTTCATTCTTTTTATATGTTGTACACAAAAAACGAAAGGTAGAGATATTCGTTCTTCATGTTTACAATTAAATCAAACTTCATATGCTTTACAAAACTCGGTAAATGATTCCTTAAATATTAGCACACCCCTACAAAAGGGTTAATGCAAGTACGATTGCAAATGACAATTTAAAAATTTCCATTAAAATATTTATTACATAAAGAATTTCAAGCGAACAAGGACGAATTGCTGTAATCACTGAAAAAAGTGAACATTTCTGCTTTATCAGGTACAAATTTTATTTTAATCAAAGACTTAATCACGTACGCATTTTATTTTTATTTATTTTTTTCTTAAAATATAAATGAATTAACACCAATAGGTCATGAAGTTCGATGAATACTTACTGAAAATGGCGGTAGGACTGCAATTTTAATTTAACGTAAAACAATCCGTGAGTGAGTGAAAAAATAAATGTAACCGATATCTGTCAAAAATGTTTACATTTTATAAGGAAGAATGGAAAAAAGTGAAAAAAGGTGCATGGGGTGTATATTTTTGCATGTCACTGTATCTCTCTCTCTCTCTCTCTCTCTCTCTCTATCTCTATCTCTCTCGCTCGGTCTCTCTCTCTATCTATCTATCTATCTATCTATCTCTCTCTCTCTCTCTATCTCACCGACTATGTATAAAGATACTAAACTGATTTTTTTTCATGAATGCATTAAAATTCTATAATTAAATCCAACGTTCGCATGGTTACAAACGAATGATGTAATGTGAACATACAAAGTAACGTATAAATGTATGATTACAATCGTATGTTAGATTTACTCGCATATATGCGATGTTATTACGCGGTGTAGAATGTATGTGTTTCATGTGTGTCAGTAGGGTGTGTTAACTAATTTATCTGATACAGCAGAGGTTTTTCTATAAATTGTCATTCTTCCGGTCTCTCTTTGCTTCTATATGCGTGTGTATGTCTCTTGTACTCTCTTGCATAGAATAAGGAAAACATAAAACGCCAAATGTGTCCGGAGAGTGATTTTTTTTTATTATGAATGGGTGTTTCGGTGTGTATGTGTGTGTGTGTGTGCTTGTGCGTATACAAATATATTGGTTTGTTCAAACTAACCATTCAATCTCATTTACATATATGTATGCAGGCAGACATGTGTTTAACGTATGCATTCGTGCGCTGATATGTTTTTGTGTGCGTGCATTTATGTGTATTTTTGTGTGTATGTGTGTGTTTACGTACGTTTAGGAATATGTAAACACGCATCGAGTTTGTTTTACAATTTGTACAAATTTTACTTCATTGTTTACATCTACACCCATACGTACGTATGTACGTAAGTTCAGTGTAAATAGTATCCGGAAATTAGGCCCAGTTCTTTTATGTAAATTGATAGATTTGTAATTCGTGTGCCATAGTGTTATATTGTGTTATGTAAACTAAGTTTTTTTGTTAATCATACGTTCGGGTACTCTGCGATGAGCACAATCGAACGATTAGTTGGGCATAGAGTTCACTTCAACTTGGAGAAAATCGATGGGATATGAAACATCCACAAAGATTGTGAGAAGCTTTAAAATAAGTCCACGGAACAATAATGAATTTATCTCATTCTAATCGACTTGCAATGACTGTATGTAAGGAAAACGAAACCAACCAAATTAAGTGTCTTAAGGATTGACGCAAGCTAGGCGAACAAAATCCCAATTCGAGGATCATATTACGTATGGGAGACTGCAAGTAAACTTTTCCTTTCTCGTCATAAAAAAAAATTGGATAACAAATATTGAATTGTTTAGTAACCTGCTAATGCGTAACGTTTTGACCAATGTTTTGGCCATCAAAAAAGTGGTTTCGAATTTTATGCAAAATTAAACTAAACACTAACTCATCTTATAAAACGAGTGTCTGATTTTTTTTCTATTTCTATAGCTCTGTAAGATTAGTTAGAAGAGACAGCAAAGAAATTTAGCAAGATATGAAAAATGTTCCATAGATCCGTATCTAGCGCTAATGTAATTATAACCGAAACATGAACGAATACTTTGAAAGTAGAAAAATAATTTCCAAAAAACACAAATTATTCGATTAATGCAATTCCGTATACTTTTTACATAAAATGTATACATTAATAGTATATGTATGTGTGTGAATGTCCCTATGTTATGTTAGCGAATATCAAATGTACAAAAAGAATATTAAAATTTTTGCATCAGGAGAGTTTTTGGCAGTCAATCTTACGCAAAATATTATGCAAACATGAAAGCTATCAGTACCGCACTATATCTTATGATGACGATGATTTTGTTGATTTCGAGTTCGTTGTCATGACTGACTGACACAAATGTACACCAACTGACAGCTACTACTACATCATTTTATTCTACATAGAGAGTATCACTCTGCTACACAAATGCTCGCAAAACGTAAATGTGCATAAAAAGATTCATAAGAAGAAGAAGAAGAAGAAGAAAAACAAGAACAAGAAGAAGAAGAAAAACAAGTAAAAAAAGTTCTAGACGAATTTTGAACATCTATCAATTAAACTAAATATTTGATATATAGTAAACAGTATCATTTCTTTTATAAAATTTGCGCGAATATTTCTAAACAAAAAATATTCCAACTTCATCATAATGCAGAAAAGAAAATAAATCAAAAATTTCAAGTAACCTACTCTCTACTTTAATTCTAAAGTAGTTATGCAATTTTTTTTTTATCAACAGACGGACATAGTTTACATCTATCGGAAATTCATTCTAAACATGCTTGCATATGTTTTAGAAAATATTCTTCTTCTAAATATAAAGAAATAATGAATTTAATATACCATCGTATGCCGGTGATGGAAATTAAACAAAAAAAAAAGAAAAAAAAAAGAGCAAATGCAATCAGCATTGGCATGCCTTCTTTCATCAGTGCGGTAAAAAATCTGTGGGCACAAATGCCAAAAATACAAAATATGTACGAATATTTTATGTTGAACGTATATAGCCAGCAACTCAGCAATTCATCAAGCAGCCAACGGTGGTGGTGGTTTATTTGTACTCTTAGTAAGTAAGTAAATGGACATAAACTGGGAAAACATTGCTGTTCATCCTTTGGCAGAGAAATTTTTGTATACAAAATATAAGCAGATAGATTTTGCAGACATACTCTAATGCAGCATCATACACAAAGTTTATTTATAGGCATTTTTCAGAGATCATCCTGTGAAAAAAAAAAACTTGGAAAAGTTTTTAAAACTCTACGAACGATTGAAGGAATTATTTACAAAGAGTCATTAATTATCTACTTAAGTGTGACTTGCAGAGTGCTGAAATGACTTTTCCAACCTATACACAGAGATTTAGTACAAAATATACGAATTCAATCGTCGCTTTATTGCTTACATCATATTCGATTGCGACCGAATCTTGTATATCCCCTAGCATTTATTTTATCATATCAATACTTCATGTATAGAATGTATAGAATGTAATAATGAATAACAATTCAATTCTGTCGTGAGTAATAAGCAGAAAGCGTCAAAAAAGAAAAATGTACAAATTAAAAATTAAATTACTTACAATTTTGCGTGGGTATGGTCGATTTTTTAGAGTGAATAGTAGAATCCTCTATTAAATAAAAGTAGAGAAATAGAAGTGCTTTCAGTTGACGCTTTATCCATTAGCCCATTTTCAATACCAATCTGTATATAAGGACTTCCAATGTTTCCACCGAATTTCAAGTTAATATCTTAATTTTCACCTTTAGCTAAATCTCATACACATACATAAACAGTCAGACACACAGTCACACAAACATTGACAGATAAGTATATCAAGAATATATGTACTTTATAGTATCACTCAAGCTTCCCTTTGGATGTTGCAAATATTATGACAAAATGAGTATACCGCAATCGTTCGAGGATAAATATAAAAACGAATATATCCTTCATCGACTAACATTAGCCTCGGACTAATTGTAAAATAAAATTTTTAAGTTCATATGTCACTTACCAGACATTTATTATTATATGTCTTGTAGATGTAAAGAACTGAATTTGTAAGAAGATTAGTTCTAAACCCGTCCCATCCTATATATCATAAAGGCAATTTTGGATAACATATCCAGAACACGCAATTGATACTAAGTTTTCGCTTTATGAATAAAAACAATCATATGCTACAAGAGTAAAGAAAAAACAAGAAATTCGAAAATTTTTTTCACGTATGAAAACAGAATACTTAGATTTCTAACACAACTCCAGCATATTTTACAACAATAAAGCCAAGTTAAAAATACTACTTTTATGTACTAGCTTCTCTATAGCATCTTTTTGTCGAGTTCTTTATACTCTAAGTCTACATAGAACTCGATAAAAACAGATCTATTTTAGAAATTAGTTCATATTTAAAGTTATTCTAAACTTGCATTGAACTTAACAAAAAGTTCCAACTCTTTATCTAAACTTTTACAATTTTGAAAGTTCAAAGCAAGCAAAGAAGCAGAAAAAAAAGAGGGATTAGATCGATTCAGAGTTTCTTCGGATGTATATATAATCAAAATTCTGATAGATATTATTTGCAATTGCTTTGCCATTCGTATAGAGTGTTCCCATTTAATTCCAGTATGTAATCATAAATACGTTATTTTCAATAAGTATTCTTCTAGGTTCACGACTTATCCGCAATTTAGCCACATTTTAAATCTTACAAAAAAAAAAAAAAATTAAGCAGAAATTTTCACTTCATTCAATTGTATAAAACATCTAATGTTTACATATCATAATGCAATGTTTCTTTTGCTCGTGTGTTATGTAAATTACTAAAGCTAGAATTTTTATGTGGTAGGACTTCAATGCTTTTTTTTTTTTTAAAGTTTTGCTCATTCACTTAACACAGATTTGGCAGTTCCTCGTACATATTGCAATTACTTTTTTTATGCTCTGTAGCATTCCGCTTGAGCTATCCTCAACAGAGCTTCTTCCGTTTCGATATGTTTTTTAATAATCCAATTAAAAATTCTTGTATAATTTAGAGAAATGATTTTTTCTTATCCGAAGAAGAGGGAATCTTTCATGTTTTTTTTTTCATTCTCTTCGCTTTTATATAATTAATAAATCGTATTATTGTTAATGTTACCTACATTAATTTTTATTTTATATATTTATTATTAATAAAATCAACTTATTACAATTATTTATTCCTTTCACGTCATTACGCCTTCTTTGGAAAAATTTACATTTTTGTTAATGAAAACAAACATCTTATTATAGTCCGGCAAAGTCAACAATTAAATAAATACATCACTTCCATGTAAAGGTATGCTTTTCATGCAAGCCATTGTAGGGAAGGGAGTCTAAATCGTTGACTGATCAAATTTAGTAATTTTATGTTTTCTTTTCTTCAACTATTTCTGTCAAAAAGTGCTAAAGATTAAATTACGTTACCATATAAAGACTTACTTTTCATGAGAAATGTTATATGACGTGGCGACCAAAAGACAAATCTACGTTATCGAAATTTGATGCATTTAATTTTTACATCAAATTATTCTTAGGGACTCGATCTAATCATAAAATCTTTTTATCATACAAAGGCTTAAATTTTGTACGAAGGGGTTGGTTCAAAAAATTGTCTCATTCGATCTAAATTTTTTATATTTATTTCATATATCAAAATATTACTTTCCGCCGATTCTTGTAGAGAAATATAAGAAATTCCAATTGTTCTCATATAAAGACGTTTTGCAAATGAGGCGTTACATGGAGAATGGCCGTAAAAATGATCTTAACAAATTAATTTTCAATAACTTTCGTCCTTAGAAAATTTGGATCGAATTAATATTTAATAATTTAATATAAAAAATTAATTGTAACAAATTTGGACCACAAAATAGTTCTATTTTTTATACTCTACCACGTAAAAAGGTTCTTACCAACAGTAAGTTGTTTTATGTCACTAAAGTCCACTTTTTAGTATTTTATAACGAAAATAAATAAAGAGTGTTATGAAAAATTTAGATCACATTAGATCACGTTAGTAAGCTTTGGTCCACCTATAAGGACTCCTATGATAATTCTGGCTTTAAATAGAAACAAGAAAAGTAATATTTTCGGTATCTTGTCAAAAATAAATGTAAATAGATTGTCTTAGTCGGTCTTGCCCAACTGTAAGATTTGTGCTTGCTTTTTATAACAAAGTTCTTCTGAGAGATCGCTTAGAAATCCGATTCAAATTTTCAAATTTTTTTATCGAAATATTTTAAAAATTGTTTAATAACAATTGATCGAAATACATTAAAAATTGAATTATTTTTTTTTTCACACAAGCACTTTTTTAAATTGGGATCTTATATGAGGAATTTGCCTTAAAAATGTTTCAATTCAATCCATTTTCAAAAATGTTCATCCTAAGACCGAAAAATGTTAGTGTAACAAATTTCATCAAAAATTTTAATTGTACACACATAATGTAGATGGATATACGAGGCAGACAGATCAGCATCAAAATGATACTGAGCCGATCGAAATAATCAAAGGTGAGTATATCGTAAATCTTATATTGTGCTGCATACATTTACTCTAACTTAATATACCCTCTTACTTTACACTAATGCAGTGTATTGCAAGTAGAATTTAAAATACGATATTGGATAGTAAAACGTAGCGAAAATCGAATTACTGTCAGAATCTTCTGTTATACATATTATATACGTTTGACACCATAATTTCAAACATAGGTAAACACTGAAAACATTGTATTTATTTACTCAAACTTTTTATATTATATGCTTTTTGCAATTGTAGGCAATCGCTTGTTTAGATCTTATCTGGCTGCCATATCTGATACAGAGATTTCATTAACAAAAAGTTGGAGGCTTAACTTAGAGTTGTAAAAATCCTTAAGTTTTCAGTTCAGTTCCGTTGAATTTTTTTTTTTTTTTTTAAATTATATTGATAAGAGTGATTACAAAAATTTGAAATCAAACTTATTTTTTAAGGTAAAATTTTGAAGGCATTATTGTCTAATTTTAACGAAAGTATAAAAAGATTGGCAGATAGAGAGAGACGAGACTAAATGGATTCTATTGTTCACACACAGATCAAAAAAATGCTTACTATGCTTTCTAAAGAATTGATAAATCTAATCTCTCCGGGTGATTTATAATAAAACAACATCGTTTCCGTCATACATATGATAGGAGAGTGTAATATGCAATGGGTCCAACCAAGATTGAAGCATTTTCATTTATTTTGAATTATTCCCTTTTTAAATATTCTGAGAGATTATAAAAAGAAAAAAAAAAAAAAGAAAAAATAAAATAACAAGAAAGAAAGTAAAAGTATAAAGGGGAAAAAAATGGATAACAAATGCTCGACCTAAATTTGAAATATAAACTGAAAGCAAGGAAATGGAAAAATGAATCGGTTTCTGCTTTTCTAAAAACATTTCTGACTAACATTAATGCAGCAACAAATACATACGACCACCAATGAACGAAGAGCAGCAGAAACGGCCAGACCGGCAATCTTCAACAATTACTAACAACGATGCAATACTATTATAAATGATTATAATAAGCAAGGAAGAGTTCGAAAAGGCAAAAGAAATTCATAAAATCATTGATTTAAGAGAGGAAGCCATCGTAAAAGAATTTAAAAAAAAAAAAACACATCTTTTTGACGTAGGTCTATTTTTTGGATCCTATTTCATATAATGATTTTGATAGAAAGCGAACCTTTATATGGGCAAAAGGTTTAATTTTTAATATTTGAGGATGATAAATGGTTTATAAAACAATTTGATATAGAAATTAACTGCACCAAATTTAGACAATGTAAATTTATTTTTTGAATTCCAGCCCCATATAATGGCCCAGAAGACAGATAATCCTTTAAATGGCAACAAAGTTTAATTTTCAATACTTTATGACACAAATCAATGGAGAATAATATTTTTCCAAAAAAAAAAAAAAAAATTAATTTTGCTAAA
>KK351291.1:92587-117570 GCA_000671755.1 Glossina brevipalpis | reverse complement strand
CCCCCCCCCCCCCCCCCCCCCCCCTTCTCCCTTAAAACGATTAAAATGCTTCCGCGGAAAATACACTTTTTTTTATGGACGCAAGGGTTCATTTTGACGTTTTGTCGCGATAATAAAATAAAAAATAGTATTAAGTAAAATGGTGTATGGTATATAATGGCCTCCCCTTTTCCTTGTTTTAAAGCCGCTGCTAAAAGATGAAGATATCTCTTTAAGATTTAGATCGAACATATACCAAGTCGATTACAATGTTAAAGCAAGTATTTAAGATATTCACCTAGAAACACAGCCATAACAAGAAAATGTCTTAAATTACATTCTATAAAAGAACTTAAATTGAAATCTGGTACAAGTTTTTCCTAAGCCCATTTCAAAGGTCAATGTAAAACAATACAACTGACTATTAACAAAATACTTTATAAATTTTTATAAGGTTTTATTTAACTATCAGAATGGCAGCACTTTTTATAAGGTTTTACTTAACTCACTTCTCTGCCAGAATTTCAGCACTTTTTATAAGGATTTGTTAAACTTACTTTCCTGTTAGCATAACAACACTTTTTTTACCTCGAAGTAGAAGTAAGTAGCACTTACAAATTTTTTTAAATAAGCGAAAAAAAGCCAATTTTGAGGTCTTTACGGATGGATAAAAATGGCTAAGTTTGATCAGAATGTTATGCTAATCAAAAATATAAATATAAAACTATTCTACGTAGCTCTAATGCATAATCCTAATTGTTAGAAGTCAAAACTCCTAGCTTTCTTAACTTCCATATTTCAGATTTCAATATCATTTTCTCATCATCTTAAGAATGATTCATCCGTTACATATTTCTGGATGTTACAAATACAATAAAATATTTATATATTTTCCATTTTCTTATAATAATTATAAGATTGTACCAGCAATTAAAATATATAAAGCAGACTTAATATATAACGAAATACCAGAATAATAAGAGGATACATTTTATATTGTTTTCATTCTTGATGAAATTGCACATAACCAACAAACAATTCGTTGACCACAGTTTAAATTCTTTATAATTATGTTTTATTTCTACTTATCTACTAGTGGTTCGTCAATTTTTATTCGTGCGATTTTTCTGTTTAACAGAACAAAAAAAGAAAGAAGAAAGAAAGACTTCGACATTATTTATATAAGCTTCTCTTCTCATACGCGATTTAAATGAACACATGTTTGCTTATTTACTGAAACTTTACTGTTTCTGCCACTTTTACTTCCTCTTTTACTTCCTCTTACTGCTTACTATAGTTGAGTATGTAAAAAGAAAAAAAAAACGTTCAAATAAAATATCATCAAAATATCACACATCTGAACAGTTTTTTATTCTTTCAGAACTTGTGCTTTAAAATTATATACAGTACATATAGGAAAAGCTAGAGAGAGCGAGAAGGAGAGAGAGAGAGTGAGAGGGAGAGTGAGAGAGAGCAAGAGAGAGAGAGCGAGAGAGAGAGAGCGAGAGAGAGAGCGAGAGAGGGAGAGCGAGAGAGAGAACGAGAGAGAGAGAGCGAGAGAGAGAGCGAGAGAGAGAGCGAGAGAGGGAGAGCGAGAGAGAGAGCGAGAGAGAGAGCGAGAGAGGGAGAGATAAAGCGCGCGAAAGCGAGAGAGAGAGAGAGAGCGTGAAAGCGACAGAGAGAGAGAGAGAGAGAGAGAGAGAGACAAAGAGAGAGAAACAGAAAGAAAGAGAGACGGAGAGTGGGAGGGAGAGAGTGAGAATGAGAGAGAGAGAGCGAGAGAGAAAGCGCGTGAGAGCGAGAGAGAGAGAGAAAGAGAGAGAGAGAGAGACAAAGAGAGAGAAACAGAAAGAAAGAGAGACAGAGAGCGAGAGAGACGGAGCGCGGGAGAAAGAGACAGAGAGCGAGATCGAGAAAGAAAGAGAGAATGACAAATTGGGTAAAAGAGCAATCGTATGAGCAGCCTATATACACTTCATGACAAAGTTTGGCTGAGCACCATCCAAAATAAATGTAACGCTAGCTACTTTTTCTTTAAGTGTATTGATGAATCACGAGTGGGACCATGTTTCCCTACAGTACTTGCAAATATTGCAAACTTTTACAGTCAAATTATATATCGATACCTTTTTCATGTCTTACATATATATTCGGAAGTATTTTAAAAATTCTTTCTTTTCCCTCGATAATTTCAGTTCTTGAGCCATATACGTATGGATGGAAAATTTGTAGTATTAGGTCAAAATTATTTGAATCGTGTGTCGATTTTATATCTTAACTTTTACGATTTTGTTAATTCAGCAGAAAGACCATTAAATAGTCGAATAAATGAGTTCAAGTAAATTATCATTAGAATCTCAGGCTGATCGGGAGTATGTATGTGTAAGTCCTACAAAATTCTCTAATATTTATGTATATGTTTTACAAACGTGCTAATAAAATTCGTGTATCTGCAATTGTGGACAGAAATGTAATCTTATGTGCACACGTATAAGTATAAATATTTTATGAATAGTTTGTGTGAATATATTGCAATGTTGGTCAAAACTTTTTTTCATATGTGTGTGTAGCATGCACTTTAAATGTTTTGTGCAAGTATTCTCATACATTTTTTAAAATACGGCCAGAACTTTTCTTTCATTGCTACTCTATACAAATGCATTTTTTTGTACTATTTTATATGAAAGCAAGTAGGAAAAGTGCTTACGCTTGAGGGCGAATCTTGTAAGTATATGAACTACTTAAGATAAATGTTTGGAAATTAAAAATGTTTTTGTTAATTACAAAAGTGTCAGTTAACTGTGATCGCTACGATCTTAACACGTAATCTGAATATATATATTTCAGATCTATATTTTGTACATGTCAAGCTATTCACGAAATGAAAATATTTTCAATTTTTCTTTACTGTTCAACTGTTCGTCGATGGACTCCTTTTTAATACCCACTATGGAGGATGATGGTTATATCCATTTTGTCACTTTGTTTGTATTGCGCAGAAGGAAACTTCGAAGACCCCATAAAAGTGTATATGTTCTTGATCAGCATCATATTTCGAGTCGATTTAAGGATATCCGTCTGTCCGTCTGTCCGTCTGTGTAATGTCTGTGACGTCCTGGCCACAATAAATGAAGATATCGGCTTTTCAAATTTAGCAGAAACATTCAAAGTTGCTGGCATTGAAAATAGGCAAAATCAGTCAGAAGACACATTAACACAATATAACGTAGACTGAAAACACCTCTGTTTTCGATATCAAGAAAAATTAGGTTTTTTACTCATTAGTCATAAAACACAGCACACAGCACACACTATGAAAATTTCCGCAAATATTACGCTAGCTGTCCTGTAGTGTCTGTGCAAAAATGGAAACGATCGTCCACTCGATGTAATAGAATATTGAAATATAAAGTTTTTGCGAAAACTTATGTAAGATTAAGAAGGATACTTCAGAAACTACACAAAGTGTATATATTTTTGATCAGCATCAAATTCTAAATTCACTTAGACGTACTCGTCCGTCCGTCCGACCGACTGTCCGTCCGACTGTTCGTCCGTCTGTTCCTCCGTCTATCCATCTGCATATCTGCTTATCTGCGTAATGATTGTGGTAAACATTCTCGTGGCCGTAAAAATGAAGATATCGAGTAGAAAATTAAGAGAAACATTCAAAGCTCTCTCACATACGTTGCTATTAAAGACGAGCCAAATCAATCACTACAATATAAAATAAACTACAGTATCTAATAAGTCAGGAAACACATCTGTTTTCTGGATGTTTCCCTTAGCACTCAGTAAAGACTTTCACAGGATTTCATAAGAATAGAAAAATCTGCCACGCCCAACCATAAAAATTGGCTTTTTATCCTCTTTTTTTAAGATAAAAGTAGTGGGTATAAAAGATTCGGTACAGGTGAATATAATTTTCTTATTCTTTTTTGCACTGAACCGAGAATTTTGTATCAGATTTTCTGTAACTTTTACAAAATTTATATTTTCAGTTCGTTAAATAATTGCCTTCTAAAGAATGGCGTTAATTTTAAAACACTTTAAGTTGCAGTTTAGTTTGCATCCAGAATCTTGCTAAGAATTATTGGATTTTATTAAAAGATGGTGTTGAAATTCGATCCTATCTTAAAAAAATTTTTAAATCAATTTAGTTAAGCCTAAGGTCAATTAATTTAACAAAGTTTGGGAAATATATATATATCTTTTAAATATGACTTTTATGCGCAAAGGTCTTTCCGGGACAATAGATGCATCGAACTTGATGCATACGGTCTATTTTAATATGGATATAAGCCTTTATGTAAGCGTTTTAGAAATTTTTAATCATTTTTGTGAAAAAGTCAACGATTTTCGTAACACCTACTGTTGCTTAAGTTATGTCGAAATTCAATTTTGTTCATATAACTTATGCTTTTCAAAAGTACGCTTTTAAGAAGTCGTTCTATTTACTCTCTACACCGTTAGTGTTACAGAATATATTAAGTCTATGCGGATATTGATTAACACCCAAGTGAACTTAAAATGGACTCACATTTATTTATAACGATCGATTCAGAATAATTTTTCAATCGATTTAAGTTTGCTTAACTGTCTGTCTTTCCGACTGATGTCTTATGAGAAATTAATATGTTAAACCTGCGGGTGCAAATCTTGAAAATATTTTGATTTTGGTACACTGATAGCTTTTGATTCAATGAAGAACGCTATTGAAAATTGGAAGAAAATTGAAGATTGGATCGCTGCTCATATTATAATACCCTATTTGAACAATTCCTTTATATGAAAAAGAATCGAAATGAATATAAACAAAACGTAAATTTGCTTAATTGTTATATGTATTTTGGTCATAAAAGGCTTCTCATACTATACACATAATAGTAATAAATAAATAAAAAAAAAAAAAAAATTAGTATTTCCCGACAAAAATCGATAGAATTCTTACCACAAGTACTCTATTGAATAATTAGGCAGAATGATCAAATTTTATGTTTATTATATCAAAATTTCATATTCAAAGCGATTAAATTTTCTTCATTTTTTTGAAATTTATTCTTCTAAACGTAGGTCACTTACTATACGCAAATTATGTAATTTTATTTAGTTGGTAGCAACTCATTCGTGTGTAATAATATATTAAATTCGTTCTAAATACTTGAGAGTAAGCAAGAGAAAGAGAGAGAGAGAGAGAGAGAGAGAGATCACCTCGGAGATGAAATTGATAATTTTATCTAAAGAAATATTCCCATTTGTATATACACTCTATATATATATATATATATACTTATACATATATATGACTTTATGTGAGCATATACAAGCTTTTATATTTGCCTTTGCTTTGTATGCTTCAATAGATTTAATGGAGAAGATTTCATACTTATATGCTGTTCTATGCATATTTACTTTTCTTTATTTGCTTTCACTCAACCATATTCGTTATGGTTATGATTTTCCAAAATATAAAATATAATTGTGTTGTAAATCTTACCCAAAAAGTAGATAGCGAATAAAAGAAGTAAAACAGATATGAAGACAAATCCTTTTCAATAAACTTCTTTTATGGGTGAATAGAGCTTTTAGCATAGGGTAGGAAAACTCTCTGACCTTTACAATTATTTAAATGAAGAATTCATTTTTTTTGTTGTTGTTGTTGTCTCTGCCATACACATGATTATTACCTCTTTTTTTACTTTAATTTATTTGTTTTTCTTTTTGTTTTTTTGTTTGATTTAACGTAATTGCTGCATTATTTTGCTTATGATGATATTTTGCGTTATAATATTTTATTATTAAATTAAGCTTCTGGGAATTTTTGTATATTTTTTGGATAATCAGATTAGTTGCCGTTGTCGCACGTAGTGATTTGAATTCAATCTCGCTTTAAAACACTTAGAAACACATTAAAACTATTATTGATTCAATTGACGTTTCATAACAAGTTTGGTTTTGTTGTTTTCTTTGCTTCTAATTGCAATTAATTTTCGAATCAATTAATTGTATTGTGAATGCATTGATTGCTGTAAAGTTTTGTGTTGAAAAAGAAAGGGAAACTAGTTAAGGTGTCAGCTAATTAAGTGAAACTATTGTTTTCATACACACGTCAATCAATAATATTGCTTTAAGTTAAGAATCTTTAATCTTTAAGAATCTCTTAAGAATAAAAAATAGTTAAATGTATTTCTTAACTTAAAGATCATTTTGAGTATAAAATGCATTACACGCAATATTGCTACCACAGGCCTCATATGATATTTTTCAAAAGATTTTAACTCATAGAAATCAAAATCAAAACACATGTAATCGGGTAAATATATCGATGGTAATCGGGAAACGATATTAATTTAAAAGTATCTATATATCCATCGATGTATCTAGCACTTCAAACCAAGATTGAAAGTACAAAACCTCTACCGTACTTAACAGTAATTTCCAGAATCGACAAAATTTTAAAATTAATGCATCTATCCCCACAGAATTACGATGAAGGTGTTTTTTCCCCGTTTTCTTACAAATCATGCTCTAAAAATTTTAATATTTTTACATTTAGGCTTTAATTTTGTTTTCAAATTAAAAAAAAAAAAAAAGAATTATATTTAAAATGAAGTAGGGTTAAAGAAAAAATAGATCTATTTAGTCAAAAGTTCCCATACTGATTTTATATGCGAAATTGATATTCTGAACCGATTTTGATTAGAAAATGTTAAAAATTGGATCATGTTGCCATATATTTATAAGTTAAGTTTTTATAAGAACGACCAAGAAATGATCCCATTATTCCCATAAAAATATTCCAAATTTATTTATTGTATGATATGTTATTTATCCGCGATTTTTTAGTACATTTTTGAGCTTCTTTTTATAGTTTATTCTTTTCAAATGATTCCAAACTATCATGTGCCTGCACTTTTTCCTGACAGCTTGCTTGCCGATCTTGGTTTATCAATTCCAAAATTTCATCGACTTTTTCAGTGACTGATGGAGCAGAGCGAGATGCTGGGTCCTTCGATCATTCACAGCATTCTCACCATTTTTATCTTTTTAATAATAAAGAAGCATCACACAACGTATTTCTTCAGATATTTCATTCATTTTCAAATCAATATAACATTTTACACAAACAAAAATTAGTAAACTATCTTCAACAAAAAATGTAAGCTGATATGTCACGTTTTAAGCACATATTCGTTTGAGACAATCAGGTGAATGTTGTCAGATATACAGGCAACAACATCATCTAGTGGTAAAAGAAAAACCGCGGAAATTTTTTATATAACCTGATAATATGATAAATTGTTTATCATCGATCTTTGTAGAGTTATATTAGAAATGACCTCTTTTTCAAAGTAGTGATCTCCGTTGTCTTTATATACGTATTTTTATTTATTTTAGAACATACCTGGGTCAACACATATCAATGTATCGAATTTTATTAAAATATCTCGAAAACATTAAATATTAAAAGAAATATCAAAACAAATGGGTCAATAGACGAATTGAAATCGTTTCGAAATATAATTCGGATTCTTGCTACAATAAAAGGTAGGCCTATCCCAAGTCCTTTGAGTACTTCATACATATACTATGAAAAGCCAATCTTCAGGTCGTTTCCATAGTCTTGCGCTTATAGCTTCCAACAATTACAAATCTAAACACTGTGACGAAGTTTAAACAGAAGCGTTACCGAAGAAATTCGTTTTGGTCATTGTTGAAAAACCCCTCAGATTTAGTCCAATGTATACGTAAATACATTTTTATTTACTTCGAACAAACTTTTGATGGTATGTTATGAAATGCACGAATAATACAATTTAATAAATTATTTACATATCGGTTACAAGCTTTTCGTACGTACTTTCAAATTTCTTATGTCAATTATTTCTTCATAACATTAAAACAAAAAAAACAACAAATACGACATTACCTTAAATTTGATGTATTAATTTCTCAAGCATGCTCGATTTTTATTTGTATTTGTTATCAAAAATCTTTGTTAATCTCTTAAACACTTAAAAAGATCCTCAAGTTGTTAAATACATTTTTATTGTTATAAAGATACAATGATACCGATAGAAAAAGATTCAGAAATCAAATATTTGGTATCGTTACTATCAAAATATTTGAAAAATAAAATATTATTGTTTTGAACATTTTAAGATAAAATTGCATTTTATTGTAAAACATTATAGACCCATAAAAATGAAACCATAGAGAGGGAAATATATTAATATAAAACTATAATATATTATATGCATCTACAATTGTAAACTGTTTAAATTTTTAGCCTCTCAAAATTCAAATTCTAAGTAATTTTAAGTTTATATATTTATGTTGCGAACACAAATACTATATTGCATCTTCTTCTTCATACCTTATCATTTAGATCAATTTCGGTAAATAGAGAAAAATAGCAACGAGTAAGAAATTATATTTACACTTCAATCGAATCATTTTACACCGGAGGATTCTATTTTGATTTTTAAAAATAATTCTTTCGATAAGTACTATCAGTCTTACGATTCCTGAAAAACTAATTTGAAAATTAACTTTAAAAAACTAATTTATATTTATTTATGAAATAGGTGTTGTCATCCTCAAGCCTCAAATAATACAAAATATATATACAATTTAAATATGTTTTATGATATGAAGTCAACTTTTAAATAATGGAAGTAGAATATTTCTACAAATTTTTGATTAATAATAATCGATCGATGCCTGACTAATGAATGATAATTAGATATTTTATTATCAATTAAAATTTTTAAAAAATTTCTCCAATCTATCTATTATGCTATATAGCTTGCTTAACTAAATCATCGATCAATAAATTCCGGGATTGATATATGGATGTCTTTTCCAAAAAAAGTTAGAAAATTATATTCAGCTATACCGAATCTCTTCTATGCCCATCATCTTTATCTCAAGAAAAGATAGAAAAAACTCAATCTTTAATAGGTAGTTGTAGCAGATTTTTTTTTATGGAATATCGTGTAGCCTATAAGCAATGAGGTTATAAAAAAAAGTTGGACTTTTACTTATTAGTGATAAACCACAGCAGACAGTTATATATAAAAATTTCCACATTTATTCAGCTAGCGATTCTCTAATATTGGTCAAAAGCGGAAAGAATCGACCACATCGATCGACGATATGTGGGGAAGGAAGAAGAACAGGAACGGAAATATAATTTTTTTGTGATAACGTTAGAACAATCAAGAAATAAACTTTGGAAACCCCACAAAGTGTATATATTCTTGATCAGTATCAAATTCTGAATCCACTTAGATGTGTCTATTCGTCCGTCTGTCCATCTGTCCGTCTGTTTAATTGGGCAATGTCAGAGATAACTATTTTTCTTGTCGAAAAAATTAAAATATCTAAACGAAATTCGACAAAAACATGGAAAATTCATTCATATACGTTAGTATTGAAAATGGTCCAAACCGGTCACCGGCAACGTCTGTTGTATAAAATAATTTGAAAACACCTCTATTTTCTGCTTACTATTCTCATAGACTACATAACAAAAATTTCCACGGCATTCCATAAAAATAGAAAAAAATCTGCCACGACTTCTTATTTCTTTTTGTTTTTTTTTTTTTTTTTGATGATTAATTCAGTTTAATATTTGGAACTGAATTGCATGTACTTTCTACTGTAATCTATAGAACTAGATCACATATGTGTCAAATTTTTATTTCAAATTTTACCACTTTAAAGACTCCCTTCAAGATTAATGCTTTGACAGATAGATTGCGCTAAATTGAAAACCGCGCGCGTAACCTTATTTCTATAAAATTTAATTCTTGATTTTCATAAGCACCACATCACAAAATAATTCGCTCATACATATACACATATGTCGGGCATAGCATAAGGATAGTTGAAATAAAATTCTTATTAATAGTAAATCTTTTGCAGAAATATTTTGAAATTTTCAATCTTTTCTAAATTACTAACTGTAAGCTTCAAAATTTTTGGATAATTCCAATAATAAACGAACGAATGAACTGAATGAAATGAGAAAATGGATTGAGTATATAAAAATCAGTTTAGAAACCTATGTATATTTCAATAAAAAAAAAAAAAAAAAAAAAAACTGTCTTTCACATGCCTTTCAGAGATGTAACGGAATAAAAAAATTAATGTACTTCTGACATTTTCACTGTTAGGTTCACTTGTATCAAGAGTGTGGTTATTCAAAATCCACTTTATGTCGTAAATAATTTACTCTCCAACAGTAATCACTGCCATGGGATAACGTACTTTATTGTAAACATGCTTGTGTATAGAAGATTGAAAGATGTTAACAAAATTTCACTCTTAGTTTAACATTCTCTCAACAAAGTAAATACGAGAATACTACAATTCTTTTATTACTGTTTTTACATAAAATGTATTATTTCTTAAAAAGTCCCTTAGAAGGCTAAGGAACTTGCTGAATTTTCTATTCAACATCGTTCAATTCATTTACGGAGAATAAAAATTTCAATTTCGTTCTATACCCAGTGATGAGAATACAAAAGATCGCTGAAAATCTTATATCATTTTTGCTATAATTTTGTTATAAATATTGTCAGAGTTATTTTTACAGAAGTCCAGCGCTTGATTAAGATCTCAAACATTAAACCAATTATGTACACTAATAAGCTTCATTGGAAATTGACAAAACTTAAAGCGTCCGAAAATACATCTAATCATGTTAAGTTACTTAAAGAGATCGTTAAGTATACTTAACTAATATTAGCTGCTGATTAACCTTGAAGTTGTCTGTTAAGATATTTTTTAATGTTAAAATCTAGACTTAAGGAAATTCGGTGATAATTTCTTCGATTCATATCATCATGAACGCGTAAGCCGGCAGCTGTAAATAAAACAAACAAAGCTTCCCGATAAGTAAGCTTGTAGTCGTTGTAGTCCACCTATGGATATTATCCACAGTCACCGAACACGATTTGCATCATACAAATATGTATGATCGTCTCTGAGTAGAAGGTAACACAAGTAGAAAAAATAAAAAGACTCAAGTTTAACTAAACTTTTTCAGAGCAAATTTCCTCGATCCGAAGTTCTCAACAAATAGATAAACTAAAGTATCTTTTGAAATTTAATTATGTTCAGCGATATTTAGCTTTTTTTTTCCTCCACATGTCATTAGCTTTTTTTATTCATTAGTTACTTTTGCCTAATGTTATTCGTAAAAATTCGAATGAGTCAAGTAACAATATTAATGAATAAAATGCTATAACGAAACATTCTTACGAAAAGATATTCTTTGAAAGAATGGAATATCATTGATTTAAACTAAAATTTGTATTCATTCCGGGTTCCTTGCTGCTGAAGATAGGAAAAGTGAATTAAATAAAAAATATTTTTATATAATAAAGAAGCAATTTATTATTCTTATGTTAGATGTCATCATGTATTAGAACATATTTACATATTTACATATTTGGTCATTTTCACTAAAAAGTTTTCAAATTTTCTTTACTTTTTTTGCATCTTATAAAGCTGATATAATGCATAATTTTCATGTATTTCTCTGTTATTTGTTTGACTGCGGAATGAGGAATAATAAAAAAAAAATAAAAATAAAAAAATTATGCGACGGAGTTTGTAACTTTCTTGCGTGACAGCGGAAAGCGAATCTTATTAAAAATAATTTTTGACATCTACATTTTTGATCCGAAACTTTCTTTCTTTCTTTTCATGTAACATTTTTTCAACAGGTTGTTATCGAATATAATATCTGAACTTCTCCAATATCGATAACGTATCTTATGGAAAACTAATCATTAAAAATTATTTAAAAGTTAAACATTTTTACAAATAAAAGTTATAATAAATATCCACCCATCAGTTTTCATAGGTCCAAGTTTATAGACAAGGAAACAACTTAGAATGGAACGAATGTTAGTAAATCATGATTTTAAAAACTATTTAATCGGTTTAATGTTTCAACATTCACAGTTTATTGAAAGATAAAATTTTTCTTTTACAAAATTTAAAAACATTATAATACTGAATCGTGGAATTGTAACCACCCCATTACTCTGTATTTTATGGGCATTTGTAATGCTTTTTATTTGCATAAACTCAATAAAATTAACAAACACTTAATAAAAAGAAATCCTTAGTGCTTAAAAATATCGATCTAATTAAGCAGACCAAAAAAAAAAAAGAAAAGAAAAACAATTTATGCTTGAAAAAAATGTGATGAGTAAATTCTACATTTGTCGATAAAATGTAATTGAGTTCATACTTTAGTCGGTTTGATAGTTAAGACTTGAACCAATATATTTTAAACCACCGATCACAACATGCCTATTTGTATTAGTTGTATATATGACAAATAAATCTCAACAAATGTAGTAACATTCGATAATTCATAGAGAGAAAAACTGTTCAGATCAACTCTCATCATAAATTAGAATCTGTGCGGAGAACATTGAAAATATTTGCCATCTACAGGTAGGTGATCTTAATAGCTTAGTTGATGTAAGTTCATCGGTCGTAAGCAGTGGCCAAATGAGTTTTTAAACTTTGAAAGACGGACTAAATTTCATGAGTACGCTTTTCTCTTTGCATAATTTTTTTCTTCTTTATCTCAAAGGAAATGCACTTTAACAACAAAGAAATCTATTCTAGAAATCTTTTGACTTTTCTCTATTAACTTAATAATCGTTTGAACTTAAAATTAATAAATGGTTATAAATTTTCAAATGCTGATCTAATTAAGAGCTTCACCATAGGTAGTATTAGATTTAAAATTATGCAAAAGTAATAAATATTTCCATTCCTCGATATATAAATTTATTATTCGAGATATTTCCCATAATGTATATGCGATACATAGATGTATTCATATGTATACCTTAAGTCCTTAAATGTTTGAGTTAGAATGAGAAGAATAAGAAAAAAGGATTTTAAGATCGACGACGATTATTGTTATTAACTATATTCCAAACAGATCAGAAGAGATATTTATATAAATTAAAATTTCTTTGCTTTAAAATGTATTAAAATTCGAAGATTTTTTTGTTTATTTTCACTACTAACACATATATCGGTATTAGATATTTTTAAAAAGACATCGTTAAAATCCATTTAACACAAAATTTTCTTTTGTTTTTTTTTTCTGCACTTTCTCGACTATGTACTTCATTTTAACAATCATTTAATATTTCAATTGCCTTAATTAATGACATTTATGTTAGCATTAAGATTATTTGAGCCGCTTAAATGATATTAAGTTTCTCTTAGTTGCTTTATTTATTAAAAATTATTTCTCATTATTAAGTTTCAGAAATAATTTTGCTTAAAGTTGCCTGAAAGCTAAAAACTGCTAATTCAATGAACATGGATAATGAGATTAACACACGTTTATATATATGTAAGTATGTGTATGCTTATAAACACTCATGTATATATATATATATATATATATATATGTATGTATAAATATATACATGTCCGCAGTGAAAAACAACAAGTTATATAGTAATGAAAAATAACAAAAAAAATCACAAATTGAAATCCTTTGTCGCTTTGTTTTTTTTTTTTTTGCTTATATACCGTTTTACGTACATTTACTTTTTGTATACATATTTGTATATATACATATATATTTGCGAAGATAAATATTTTCGAATAACTTTCTATCAGATGATGACTGTAGACACGTTTATACCGTATGAATTGGTTTTTACTACTGACCTTACTATACGCGCAACGCATTAAAAAAAAAACAAAACCAAGAAGTATGAGAACATTAAGAAAACAACTAATATCACAACCAATATAAGTAAGAAGAGACCGAATTGCGTGTATATATGCGCTGGGGTGTTGTAGCGCCAAAATGTATGCTGCATAAATATTAAGTAATAACAAAATGCACATAAGTAAAAAAGACGCACACACACACAAATATATATTTATATGTATATATAAACGCGCACACACAAGCAAATAACATCAGTCAGTGAATATGAGAGAGACATAGAGAGAACGAGGTAGCGAGAGATGTTGATTTAGATGCTGATGCTAATGCTAATGTAACAGACAGCATCTCTGTTATAACAGTTATTCTCCGGAGAGTAAATGAAAGAGAAAAAATAATTGAAAGCCGAAGAGAGCGCATGCTATTCTTTTCAAAATTCTCCGAAAATATGTTGTTGTTAATAATGTGTTTTTCTTTTCTCGGGATTTTAGTTCTTTTTTTTTTTTTTTTGTTTTTTCTTAAATAATTGTTGTTTGTATATTCTTTATATTTTTATATATACCGCGCATTGTGTTTATATGTATTTTTGTTTTCCATTCCATCAGGAAGTTGTATGTTACAAATAATATTCTTCACGTTTCGCTTTTGCTGACTTATTTTTTTATTTATATTTTGTTTGCACTTTTCGTTGTCTGACTGCAGATGGCATACATCCTGATGTTTGTGCATTATTAATGACCTTCAACAATTTAATATTACGAACAAATGCAACTACAATTATACTGATTCTGCTGTTAAAAATAAATGCTTTGGTCTTTTCTTGTTTTATACGTGCAAATATTAACTTTTTGACATTAGACTTAAACGATTTTAATAGAGCCATAATACTGTAGAATTTGAGAGGATTTCAATTTCAGTTTCAGTTATCAATCAAGTTGAACATCTTAGTTATTTAGAAGAAGTAAGAAAGCACAAGAGAGAGGATTTTATATTAAAAAACTTAGCAGAACAGTTACTCCAGTTATTCTCTAAAAATTCGCATATATATTATTTTTATATATTAATATAAAACCACTAAAAACTGAAATTTTTCAATTTAAGGCTAGAAGTTCATATTTATACACATATGACATCAATTCGAATTTATCTTTTACTTAAGTGAGTCTGCCGTACTGCAATTTGTTGTTCTTTTTAACTTGAACTAGTGAAAGATAAAAGATTAAAATAGATTTGACAGCAATCATTCAGAAAGATAATATATAATCAAATCTTTAAGAATTGAGAAATTATATTGAAATTGACATTAAGTAAATTTGACATTTGTAGATTTGCTTTAGAACAAAAGGAATATATATATATATATGATGTAGAAAATAAGGAATTTACTATTTTTATTTAGGTATTTTACTTACATATTAACTCAATAGCTTTGTAATCTGATACATTATTAGCAAATAAAACTGATTCGTCGTCTATATGAATATATAGTAAATTCTAATTTGATTTCTCAAATGGTTTGATTAGGTTAAGTTTATGAACGTGTTTTCCTTGTTAAAAAAAAATCAAACCCAAAGTAGAAAAATCATCCTTTAATTCGATATTAATTTAGGAAAGTATTAAACTTTCATATTTCTTCTTCATTTTTTTGTTGTTTTTAAATGAAGAAAAAATTTTGTTAAATAATTATCGACATCAAATCGGCAAAATCAAGAAAATGCCTTTTTGGTCTAGCAAAAAGGAAAATCATGTTTCGGCATCGAATTGAAAAGTTAACAAAGATTTTCACTCAATTAGCAAACTAAAGCTGGTAATGATGAAATATTTATTACATTTATATTAGATCTGTCTTTTCTTGATTTTCAATTGAACTTTGATTGGAAAATATTTTTACACTTTCTTTCTTCTTTAAATGAGAAAGCTATAGCAGTCATAAACGGATACTTTACATATCTACAAAAAAATTACTTCAGGGCATGAATACATTAATTTCAAAATCGCTTGCAAAGATAAAAAAAAAATTAAACTTAACAGAGAATATACTGAAGAACAAAAGTGAATAATTTGATGCTTTTAAAGTGATAGAATTGGATTAAGATTTAACAGTCATTCTTTTTCTTTTGATGATAATTTGCTTTGTTTGTCAGATTCGTGGATAATGGCGGCAGATCAGAGAAAGAATGATGCCTGATATGGAAATACGAAAAAATCGATGAATACGAAATTTTGGAAAAGTGCTCACAGCACTTACTCTTAATGAAATCTAATCGTGTTGGGACATATGATGGAAATAATATTGAAAAATGATGTGTTGGAAAGTTCCGTTTTGCAGAAAAATAAAATTGACGTTTTCAAAGCGTCAAAAGTTTGGGAGCTTGTTGCAACCCTTTGCGTAACCCCATAAAAAAAATTCCAGCCATGAGATATCATGCGATCTTCGTGGTCAATTCACATCACTAAAAGGTAAAATTCATGTCTAAAAAATTTTTCTTGCTACTATGACAAAACGGGCAGTTTTTAAAGGTTGTGTCATCGACTTGTTTGAGCCATATATATCCAAAATATTCAATTGCACTTCGAAAAAAATCGATAATCATATAACTGTAGCAATCAGAATTGATGATTTGTGTTACACACTCGACAGTTTCAAAAAAATATGGGCTTATCAAACCTCCAGATCAAATACCACACCATGCAATGAATTTTTGGGAATACAAAGATTGTTCGACTCATTGTTGAAGAAAATTCGATGCAAAAATCGTCATCCAGACGCTACTGTTCTAGTACATAGCAGACTTGAGTTCTTTTATTAGCTAAATTTTGTAAGGATGGAAATGCAAATCCTAACGTAAAATACACCATAATATACCATAAGGTAGACCCAAATGCTGTGAGCGTCGTGCAATGGATAAATTTGGATATTCTTGGACACTTTCACTAACAGCAGCAATATTTTCAGTCGAGTGTGCGTTTTGATGATTTTTGGGCCCCAACAAATCCGCTATAGATCCAGTTTATTAAAAATTCTTCACAATTTTGTCAATAGTACGCTCAGATGGACAATTATATCGACCACAGCTCTGATCATAAAGCACTTAATGTAGCTATTACAGTGTCAGCATAGTTTTTACTATTTTAAAATTGTTAAGCAGTTACTAAACGATTCATGTTATAAAATGGCAAACATTACGCTGAAGATATGATGCTCTAGATGGTAGTTTTGTTTCACACATAATACTAAAATAAGGTTGCCAAATTCAGACTATAAAATGGATAACCCTATGTAAGCCAGTATAGTCAAATTATTTTTATACATTACGTGGCATTGTATGTGGCTTACATAGCTGACTATGCTAATCTATAAAGCATTAAATAAAGCATTACTGCCAAAAAATAGAATTGTGTTTCTTTTTTTTTTTTCATACAGTACGTCTTACGCACAGTAGAAAAACCGCGGCTGATGATTAAATGAAAATTAAAAGAAAATTAAAGGCAATAATTAGAAATTAGAATGGAAATTGTTTTGAAGTGAAAGGACTTTTGAATAATTTGCATGATTTTAGGCGCGATAACTAAATTCGATTTCGTTCTTCACATGTAAACCACATCTTGCAAAAATCCAATCGCCTCTGTTTGTGACCAAGATCTTCCACAAACTAATTCTGGTTTATAAAACAAACGTTCCATCACTTCCTCAAAAAAACTTTATATTTTTGCCAATATTCAGTAACTTAATTATTGATACGACTATAACCAACGTTAACTAGTGATAGTAAAAGTAGATATTTGTCGGGACTGAAGAAAGTAAACGCAAAATTATATAATAGTTCCTCGAAAAAGGGATCAATTTATCTCTTTTCTAGTTCCCCAGCTTGAAAGTTTTTTATATTATGCTGATTGAATGCATAAGAATGCATAAGAATGATTCAGAATCTCTGAGTTAAAGTCGTCACATTGTATGCTTTACAAAATCTTCTTTATTTTTATTACTTTCTTCTTACTTTGCCCTTTAAGGCATTTTTAAATGTTTTCCGTTTCTCATAAATCGCAAATATCAACAACAACTCTTCATAAGGGATTTCATTTCGATATTCTTTATTGAATTCACTTAATTTATGTTTCATTAAATAAATGTTGTTTTTTTTTTAATTTCAATAATTTGATTTTTTCAAAATTGTTAAATGTGTTGTAAACAGGAAATTATTATTATTAATTGAATGAATTGATTCAATTAAACTTTAGCATTAAAATTTTGTGCCCTAACTATAACTAAAAAATCTAAACTGGCAACGGAATAGAAAGCATTGCTCAAATATAACCTGTTTATCGCTCAAAGGATGTATGGTATTTTAAAATATACTAAACATAATAATAGAGTTAGGGCAAAAACTCTACTATACATATACATATGTAAAAATAGGGTGAATTTGTGTACTAAACATTTTTCAAACAAAATCTCACAGCTGAGATTAAGTCATAAAACGTAAACAACGCAACGCAATGAGACCAAGAGAACGAAAACTGAAACGAGCACAATTACTATTGGGTCTTTATGTCTTTTTATTAACTCCCACTGTTGTGCGAGGCGAAAATTGAGTATGAATTTGATTCACGTATGCTTTTACATTCACATTTGACTGATAATTCTTACCAATTTTTGCATTATGCACAAATGCTGTCGCTTGGAATAAATTTGCATTACCAAGAATACCTTTTTTAGAGTTACGTCTATAAAAAAAGCAACTGCAAAAAAAAAAACAAATAAAAGAAATTATTGAAAGAAAATTATTAATTATTTCAAAAACAAACAAAAAAAAAACAATAACAAGAAATTTAATATTTAAATTCAATATTCAAAATTACATTCATTTTATTTCATTTCTTGATCTGATACAAATTTTGTATAATATTGTTTTTATTTAATTTTGCCTATTTGTCGTTGTTTGTATAAAGGAACTTGCTTATGGAAAACAAACGAACGTCAATTTTCTTCTTATTTCTGGTTTTATTAACTCAAGACAAATGATAGCAGCGATAGCTACGCGAGAATGATACATAATGCTATCAAACAGCGAGAATCAATAGGAAGTAAAAAATTATATTCGGTTGTGTCGAATTTTTTATACCCAGGCGTGATCTATCTATGATCTGATCGATATGGCCCGTTTTCAAAACCAACCTGTTTTCTGACTGTTTGCTCTGGCTGTTTTCCACGGTATTCCATAAAAATAGAAAATATCCCACGTAAACAATCCACTGTGTACTCTGCTTTATTGTTCATCTATATGACAAACGAACAAGAAAACAGAAATTAAAGAGAGAATAAGAAGTGAGAAGTCAGAGAAAATAGTTTAGTTGAAAGACACAGACGCAACGATACGTATCAGAAAGTTTAAGTGCGAAAAGTGATTAGATTTAATAAGGAAGGTAGTTGGTGACCTGACTGGCTTGCTTGAATTTTTTATTAGAAGCAAGGAGTACACAGGAGCCAGTGCTCCACATCTCTGTTATCTTAAGGATGGATGATTTGAGATGTGTCAGGCTCAAACGGGATAGTTTAAAGCTTTGTTTAACAGATACATTTGTAGAATGAGTGTTAGGGATTTAATCACTCAGACTTTCCTAAAACGAACGGAAAAGGACTTTCCCTTGTTTTTGAGGGGCGACGAGTGTAAAAAGCATTGCCTTATTTATTTGGAGAGTTTAATCAAGGTGTTGCTTTTAAAAAATCTCAAATAGTTATTGCATAGTGCAACAGCTGCAGGTAGAAGTAAAAATTCGCAAAATAACTTTAGTTGCATTAGCCGTTGACAATAGAGAAGGAAAGCAAGCATCTGGTCAGGCATATTTTAACTTATGATTTCATTCCAGTCGCAGCAACCACAAAATATTTTCTTATAAGGCATCAGTCCAAGCTGTGCCATCATTTGTACAGCTTCATTCAACTAACAGTACAATCCTTTTGACTTATTATTGTCATATATCATATGGGACATACTTTTCATCATGCGCTACGAATTTCTTTAAAAAGTGCTCGATTTCATTACATTTCAGTACGGAAATAAATTTCATGTCAATTTCCATGTGGTATGTAGCCTTACGCAGTTTCTTCTGAATTAATTTTTGGTCAGTGATTAGTTTCGCAACGATGTTACAAGATGATGTGTTTGAAGAATTTCGTCAGCTTTATCAACAATTGATCGATTGGAGTACGATACTTTTTAACATTGAAATTTTCAGAGAGTAAAGGGGTGAATCGTTCACGTGTTATTCGTTTTAGTAAAGCGTCTTCACCATAACACCACGAATTTGCTACAAGCTCGAAGCATTATCCGCTTGATCGAAGTAATATTGTAAAATAGAAGAAATTTCGCAAATGGTTTCCACATAACCGAGTAGATAAGAAATGCGCTTATCAAATCGACGAAGCTGCGCTCAATTTGCAGTGTGGTAGACCATATTTTAATTACAATTGACATGTGCTCGCAACTGTAATAAATTCTCGATAGGTAAAGACATAACACTTACCGATGAAGCATATCATCGTGTACACCTATCTTTCGTCTTTAGATTTTGTCGACATTTCGAAAGGATAAACTTACCTCACCTAATTTTAAGGATTACCGAGTACTTCGGAAGACATCACCATATGTAGCTGCGTCATAATGCAAATACTACTTCAAGCATTCATATATAACTAGTGGGAGGTTCAGTGCTATTATGACTTAAATAGCAGGGACCTCTGGGAAAGGAAAGTCCTCTGAATAGAAGACTAATTCCCAAGCTTTCCTCCTACAATCCGAAAAATATCTGTCGCCAAGTATCGCTAGCTAAATTCTTACTCGTTGGCTGCAAGATATTCGAAAGTCCCTCTACCAGATCTTTATCTGGCGAATGAGAAAAGAAGTTTCCTTTGCGTCACATGTTCGGCGTACATCTATATCTCTTTGTTATTATTATCGCCGTTGATTTACTCCACTATTGAAAACCATCGCCTACATTGAACATCAAAGCATGGATAAAATTAAATTAATGACATCTTATATATCTTTCGTTTGTACAAATCTGTTGCTATATTATTTGCGAGGAATTTCGCTGATGAAAAAGCTATCAAGCCATGAGAAAATATTATGAAAAATTTGCATTATCAAGCGTTAGCTGATTCAGCGAATACTCAAAATAGATTAAGCACACGTAGAATAGAATAAAGCTATAAATTAAGCTACGGCTTATTGGGTTGCAATGTTCAAATGTTTAAATGCCTCTAACCATCTTATACTCACAAGCAGCATAAAACAAAGTTTCGCAGATAATTAATTAAAGCAGATGTTTTATGCAAGACTCTTAGACTTCCTCCTTCTTCTCTTTGCCTCTTCTTTAAATTAAATCTAATAAACCTTTACAATAAACAATTTATAAAAAACAAACTAAAATTCTGTATCTATTTTACTTTGTAAATACATTGGTTTACTCACTACGGACTATTTATAGATTTAATACCTATTATGTATATTAAATAATTTAATTTATATTCAAACCTATTAAGAGCGTGTTCAAAAGAGAGGAAGATATTAAATTTAACATGGACTGAAACTTGACTTAGCTACGCGTTCGTTAACGAAAAAAAAAAAAAAAGAAAATAATTAATAAAATCTAAGGCCGGCTTACTCATTCTACGTTTACACCATGATCCCTCGTATAGAACAATTAATAAGAAACATGTAATATACCGCAGGGATTGACTTTAATAACGAAATTGAGTTAAACTTTACGAGAGAGGTTATGAAGTATTCATATAGTCTCTTGGATGAACATAATAATCCTGTTGCTTGTTAAAGGTTATGTGTTATGTGTTTCTCACTTTAAAGACCATAGTGCAGCGCTACTAACAAAGTGTTTTAATATTTTTTATATCATATCTTAAAAGTGTAAGAGATGCAGCAAAATCTGCATCCGTGCACTTTGCTAACATCCATAAATATATAGATGCTTGGTAAGCATAACACTAGAGAAAATTTCTGTTTCCATTTGCTTGAGCAAAAAAATAAATCCTATAAAACTTTAAGCAATTGAAACGGCTGCAATAGCAGTAGCAGAAGCAGCTGCTGCAACAACATTAAATATATAAAAAAAAAGCGTTTGAAACGTATATTAACGCGAAGCCACTCATTCGCTCATACATCAAACACTTGTGCAAGTCTGAGTGCTTGTTAGTTGTAGAAAACTTTCTTTTTAGTGCTTCTATAACGATGAAGATGATGGTGAAGATGACGATGCTGATGGATGAATAAATGGATGAATAAACGAATGAATGACTGAATGACTGAATGAATGAATGAATGAATAAATGCTTCGTTGGTTGGTTGCTTGGTTGGTTGGTTGGTTGGCTGACTGACTTACTTGAATATAACGATTGATTGTCAATAATTTGCGGCAATGATGGTAGAAAGTAAAGATGTTACTAAGCAATGAAGATAACGGAATAAGTGATAAGTTAAACACAACAAAAATCTAATGGAATTTAAAATTATTTTTATAGAACTCACACACTTACCCTCACTAAGGATAATCAACCATTTTATTTTCCAGTTATTTCAAAGGAAATTTTATTATAAAAAAAAAAATTATTTAAGAGAATTTATCATTAATTCGATTCAACACTTAATTAAAATATAAAATGATGTTATGCTCGTATTAAGCGTCTTCTCAAAAAAAAAAAAAAAAACAAAAAAAACAAAAAAATGACTCATCAGTATTTTTCCTTTTATTCGATGACAATGATTTTCCAATTTACCTAAAAACCAAATGCGTTTCTCAGTAAATGCTTATGCTTTCCGAACATGAAAACACAAAAGTTTCATAAATTAAAATACATACAAATATAAATGTTGCCTTCGGTATTGTGTTTAGTTATACTAACGATTATGTTGTTGGCAAGAACAAAGCGAAAATCATTCTAATAAATCAAACCTTGACTAGATGCAACTAAATACGCAAGTGTTCTGTCTTCACTACCACCAGTTCGTTGCGTATTAATTTAATTATTCCATTTGTGTATTATACTCACTCATGTCTTCAGGAACTCTATAGACTACATTTATTCTTGATTAGCGAGCGGCTTTAAAACAATTTAACTGCTCTGTCCATATATCTATTATGACGATTCTTATACTAGAAGATCTTCAAATGTAAAGTCAAAATTGCGCTTAAAGTACTTCGGCTCATTTGGCTCATGGAGTATGTAAACGTGGTGTGATCCGTTGATAGCCTGTGATTAAATATTTAAAAACCGCTTTGCGAATAATTTTTGCAAATTATTTGAAATTTATTGAAAATTGACGATTTAATAAGTTTTTGGTTTTTCCCAAAATTTTGTTGTTTAATTTTTTCATTTTATCTATTATCTTCAAGTTAATTTCCTTTGATCTCATACACTTTTCATAGCACTGTTTCGAATTCGGGAAGTACTAATCATGAGACGCCCTTTTGAATAATATCTTGAGATCGTTACAAATGAAAAATCCAGACTATCAGCACATTGTTAGAGATACATTATATAGGGCACTATTTATATTTTTAGCCAAAGTAACATAACTTTTTTGAATCAAGTGCTCTCATTTAAGCTTAACTTCTTTTGTTTATAATTAATTGAAAATTGTGTCTCAGTGAAAAAATTGAATTCGTTCATAAGAATTTTTATGTGATGATTTACGACGACTTCCATCCTGAATTATCAACGCAATAGTGTATCAATTAACTTACTTTCCTTTGGTGAGGCGATGAAACATCGCCATTTGTCATTACTTTAAAACTCTGGTATAAAGAAAAGCAATTGTGGCCGCATTCGTGATCGACACAAATGATCACCTGTTTTTTTTTTTCAGAAAAATTGGTCATTTACCAACAGAGCCTTAGGAGGAATCTGAAATGGTTAATTCTGAATGCTACGCAACCATTTGTTTGCCGGCATTCTTTTGTGAAATAAACAAAAGCCGTGAGATCATTCTTTAATAAGACAATGCGAGCAGCTCTCATACATCTTTTCTAACAGCCGATTATTTAGCAACAACAACTGACAAATAATTTTTTTTTAATTATTTGCTTAAAATGTAAATAGTGCCCAACGTATCACAATGCTAAAAAGTTCACTGACAACAATTTACAAGAAAAAAAAAAGCTATTCAAATGATGGGCATTCAAGATTCGTTTATAGACAAGTATTTTAATCTCACAGTGAAAAAATATGAATTTATGAGTGAAAATACATTTAATCTGCAGTGTACTCCTTAAGTTGGTTACATTTCTGCAAGGACTTTTCAACTGTTTCATGAAAGATTCGTTGCAAGCTAGAAGGAGAGCCAAAAAACCCTTGTAGGTTATTGCATTGTCTCGACGAGAAATGATTTTGTCTTCGCTGAACTACTAAACTCAATCAAATCTGGTTGTTTCCTATCAGAACTTAGTGCCCTTGTCATCTTAACTTAACAACAATAACAAATCAACACAAAAAGCGAATGGATTTCCGAATCGAATTTACGAATAAAAGAAAATGCGACGCGTATTTTTTCATATTTAATTTTCTAATACCTAATTTATTAGTTAGAATCTCTAAATGAAGAAAACAAAGTACCCATGTTATGTGATTTCTATTTATATATTCAACTTTATTCAGTTCACAAGTATTGTTATTATCTCAACTATAGATAAATGTAAGTGTCCGTCTGTATTAATACCCACGAGTATCCATAAATTATTCTTGTCAACCTCCTCAGACCTTCCCATGTACGGATGTTCTCAGAAAAAAACTCACTTCCTCACGATATGCGGATCGCAAACAAAAGGGGCAGAGAAAGTGGTCTTCCTCTTCCATCTCGGCATAGGTCTGATTTGCATTACCCATCGGTCAAATTGCCGAATTAATTATAGCTACTATAATTTAACGTCATTTAACGTCATAAAACAGTAAGCTTAATTATATATCTTAACTTAGTGTTACGAAGTGGAAACATGTGGACCAAAACAAGACTGGTGTAAAGTTAGCCCTCAAAAATTTTTGATGTTTGTGTCTTTGCTAAAAATGACTTTGCTAAGATAATTGAAAATAAAGCAGGATGGAAAAATAAACAAAATACTGACGAAAATTAAATAATAATAGAAAATATAAACATAAATGAAAAACAAATTCATGCCTTATGTTCTAAAAAATATAAAAAATAATTATTTAACAATATTCATCATGCACAGTGCGCTGGTAGTTTGACGAAAATTACAAAGTACA
>KK351291.1:72964-87851 GCA_000671755.1 Glossina brevipalpis | reverse complement strand
CCTTTAAGATTTATCAAAAAACTGGAAGTGTATTATTTCTTAAAAATTTTTTATAATGAGGTTTGTACTTTGTAATTTTCGTCAAACTACCAGCGCACTGTGCATGATGAATATTGTTAAATAATTATTTTTTATATTTTTTAGAACATAAGGCATGATTTTGTTTTTCATTTATTTTTATATTTTCTATTTTTGGTTAGTTTTCGTAAGTATTTTGTTTATTTTTCTATGCCGCTTTATTATCAATTATCTTAGCAAAGTCATTTTTAGCAAAGACACAAACATCAAAAATTTTTGAGGGCTAACTTCACACCAGTCCTTTTTTAGCAAAAAGAAAAAATGAGGCCAGACAAGTGGGGGCTAACTTCACACCAGTAAAATAAATCTAATATACTTATCTAATCAAAATATCTATGGCCCCTTCTAAATCAACTACAGTTAATCGGCATTCTTACTAAGCCATATGATGAACGTAACCAAGCATCCTTAAAGTAATTGCAGTTCCTGCATCCACCTCTTTAATGCCGATACGAATGGAGGCTAGCGTAGTATATGAAAAAAGTCAGCGCATTAGAACGTTCAACATGTAATCAAAAATTACTTAGCTACTGATTTCGTCAATGAATATTCAATCATTTGATGATTGTTGCAAATTTTTCTTGTTTTAAAAAAAAAAAGGAAGCAAAACATCTTTAGCGGAAGGAAATTCGCTACTCGCACTGGAGGCAAAATCTGTGTACAGAATTTACATGAACTTTTTCTTTTAATTCACATAACTCATTCTTGTTACGTAACATACTTGCTGCTATCCAAAGAAATGCACACTAAGGAAGTTATTGACAAAGATTCTCCTTAAGGAGTACTTTTAACTATTTTACTAATAGTTGTACTTCACAACTTTTCAAATTTTGCCAATGTAGTTTTTTTAACTTTTGTCTTATGAGAAGCGAATCCATAGATCGTTAACCATCAAACATTTCCTCTTCCTTAGAAAAATAGACGATGCAACCTACATTATGGGCAAAGCTTTTTCAATCAACATTAGATCGTTCAAACTTTTTGTAAGCTTTTTCTTGATCTAGACATGATTGATGCAGTTTTGAGGGTTAGACTTTTTCAAATTAACATATTGCAGTGCTGCCACCTATGGTTAGCTCCCTGAGTTGTTCTTCCCTGAGTCTGCCAAAGCATGACAATCGGACGAATAGAAGCCAATTTATCACCTCCTAAGTGATGGTGCATTTTGTATATCGGCACAAAATTGTATATATGACAAAGTGTCAAGAGTTCAAACTTTCTAAAACTTTTGCTAAAGTTCTTTAATCGATGAAAAAAGCTTATGCTAATGACAATGTCCGCGAGTAAAGTACGCTTTTTAGGCTTTGCTGTGAAGACGTAATTGTTGACACACATGTTGGACAATCCAAATTTGTAATAACTGCAGATGCTAACAAAACTCTGTGTATGTATTAGTTAAGGATTCGTTCAAATCCTCATTGAAATTCGTAGCAATCAATCAAATCGAAAATATTAATACAAAAGGTTTATTTATATCTCGTTCGAAAATAGACATAGAGCATACAAACCCGATACAGGATCAAGCCTTTTAACACGTTCTTAAGGACACGCTCTCTGCAAATGACCTGAGAGCATGAAACACATGCTTCTTAACTACATGAGTAATTGCATAACGCCTGACGAAGAATACATTGAATAGAAAAATTATTTATTCTCATGAAAAGTCATTTTTAATTGTATTTATTATAAAAATGGAGAAAAAGTCGTATCTAAATAGTTTTCCAATCTCACTACGATAAAGAGAGTACGTTACAAACAAATTAATAAAATTAATAAACGACCATTACTCTGTGTGATGTGAATAATAAAAATGAATAAATTACACTTATCTTTTCTGGCATGTATCTTAATCGAAAATGTAAATCATTTTCAGGAAAATTCATAGATGACTGCTTCGTTTCCTATTAAATATATATATAATAATAAGAAGTATAAGAATAAAAATCTTTAAAGCCATAACACAATTCGTTCTCCTTCACATAGTCGCACAAAATGCCACTATAGAGAAATTTTAAAAAGAGAAATTTTAACCCAAAAAATTTATTATTGAGCATAAAACGAATGTAAGTAAACATGTACATGTACGTGTAACAATCTATGCAATTTAAAACAATTTTAATATAATTTTCCATAATAGTTGAAACTTAAAATGCATAACACTTTTAATAAATTATATTTCACAACAAAAGAAAACAAAACACAAAATAAATCTGAGCTAGGAAAACAACAATGAAAATATATTTAAAATAGTACGAGAAATATATCTAAACTTTTTGTTTTTACCATAATATTTCTTTTTTTTTTTTTTGTTCTTATTTTTTCTTATTATTATGTCGGTTTGTTAACATGTAAATTGTACCCAGTTTACCTTGAGTTCTATATTTCAGTCGGCTCTAAAGGAACGGAAAGTGTTAATTAAATTCTATTAGAAGGTAACTAAGTAACAAAGAAAAATAATAGTAAAGCTAGTAAAATTATAATATAGTCGGGCAAGGCCGACTCTTAAATACTCACAAAACATAATTTCTTCATTTATTTTTGTGTAAAAAAATGTCAAAAATAAACTATAAGTTTATTCGATGATTGTGAAAGTAGATCTTTCATGGAAGCTTTTACACAGGAAGGGACCCAAAACGTGAACTGATATTAGTCAAATTTAAAGAAATTAATTTTTTTTACAACAGTCTCTTGTTACTCTTCACTTATTTTCGTCATAAAATGCTAAAAATAACTGGTGTGAAGTTAACCCAGCAAAAATTTTGTGAGGTTTGTGTCTTTGCTAAGATAATTGATAATAAAGCGACATAGAAAAATACAATGATGTTAACAAAATAGACTTGCACGGCCAAAGTTAAGCACAATTAATTTTTGCATCAAACTCTTATTATGTACAAACTTTCATTATAAGACATTAAAAATTAGATTTTTTTACCGTATAAAGGCTTTCTTTTCTTATATGTAAGAAGTTTCAAAACAATTTTTTTACTTCAATTTATAATAACGAAATGCTATTCTTCAACAATTTCTATTGAGAAGTTTTGTAAATGTACAAATTTTTTTCGTGTAACACCATTCTCACCGTTTTAGGGAGAATGATCGCAAAAATGATCTGATTCAATCCATTTTGAAGATTCTTCCTTAAACTAAAGTCCGACAGTGTACCAAATTTAATGAAATATTTCAAAAACTTCTAAGTGTTACACATGTATCCACAAAAACGTGATATATTTTATATCATAAATGGTGTACGCGACAATTATTAAGCGAAGCATATCCTAACACAAAACTTTAACACCTATCGCTATCATTTTAATATAAAACTAAAAATACAACAATAAAATTTACGTTTAACGTATATTTTGTTTTCGCAACAAAAATAAATAAATAAATTGTGCTTGAAAGAGTATCACTATTTCATCAGTGTTTTCCTTACGAGCTAACAAGTGCAATATTACAATATATATGTGTGTTATATATAATATGAGAAATATTAAGAGACGATGCGTTGCTCTTTACTAAACATTTTGCTACATAAATCTTCTTGTTAGAGATCAAGACTCGAAATGTAAACAAACTAAAAGTGTGAGAGCAAGAGAGCTAAGTAACTGAAACGAATACGATTGCTGATTTTTTGCGATATGTTGTTGTAAAGGCCAGCCACGAGAAACGTATGGATGCTTGAGTGAGTAAGCGACAGTAGAATGTAATGAAGAAACGTATGCGTGGGTGCTTAAGTGTAAGAGTCGAACTACTTTTGTATGCTTGCTTAGGAACATTTTTGCGCAAAACATTTCATGTCGAGATAAAGACTTCATTCATTATAAAATATATATGTATATAGTGAGCGTACGATGCTTACATTCCTATAAACTGGAAATATATTTTGTCTAATTTATTATTTCTATCTTATATTCGACTTTTCCATTAAATCTAAAATTTTTTATGCCGTAGCAAAAATAGTAATTTTCGTATTATATTTTGCATACACATTTATGTATTTATTTCCTACAATAAAACAAATTTATCTTCATTTTCTGTTCAATATATTCTACTATAGTGTTCACTCATATATCGTATTCACTCACGCATCTATATTTTTCGTGTGTCTGGCTTTTGCACACACATATCGTAATTGTTTCGCTCTCTGTTGCTCTCACACTTTTGTTTGTTCGAGCTTTGATCTCCATGGGAGAGTTTTGCACCAAAGTATTTAGCACAAACATGCATCGCTTTATTATATTTAGAATTTTTAAGTAATAAAACTTTTAAGACACTTTATTAGCAGCATTCTTTACAATTTTCTTTCTTTTTTTTTTCTTTATTGTTAATATAACCCGCTCCGATCGATCGAAAGAATGCAACCAACAAGAATTTGAAGCAAAGTTTACCACTAAACAAAGATATTGAGAGTATAATTATTTAGTTTAATTTAATACGTACGGACGCACCAAATAAAATAACAAAGTAAATCGAAGTGCACTCATACATAATAAATGTCAGACTTGTGTGCAGATCTAATTAGCAATTTAAAATTTTATATGTATGCGTGACAATTTATTCATAGATATAAACATAAATGTATGCGTATAATGGGTAATTCTGCATTTGTTTAACAGCTTATACATACGAATGTAATGCATATGCCTATAACCACTCTTTCGTCTATCACTCCATTATTGTAATTGTTGTTACTATTACTGTTTTCGCAGAATGTGATAAAGAATATAAAATTTTGTACAATTGTACACATATGTACATAAACATATATATACATGTACGTATATATATACATATATATATATATATATATATATAAGAAAAGCACAGCTATACATATGCCTACGTATTCATTTGCCTATATATGCATTGTAGTCACTTATAAAATTAACTACACGTGCGTAAGTGTTTTTAATCTAGGTCACCAAATCCTTCTTTTTGTTTTAAAAGCTGTAGAGAACCGTAAGCATGTTTTTATGTTCGCTTTGCTTTTTCATGTCTACTTTCCAACATGTGTTTGCGACTGTATGTATATATGCAGATATGTGTTTGTGTGTGTATGTCTACATGAGCATGTGTGTGTGGATATGTTCTGTATATAACTAGAAACCTATTTGTCTATTTGTTATAGGTTTACGTTACAAACGAATGATTTTCAATTAAAACTGTTATGCGGTATTTCTGAGTAGCTGCAAAGATAATTGTATAGGTGTAAATTATACATATACATATATATATCTAAATATATGCATATATATATATATAGAAGCAGCACTCGTGTTTCCTGACATTTCAAACATATTGAGAAGAAAATTAACTTAACAAATAAGAAAAATATATTTCCTTTGAAGCGAATTTTGAATACCCATCGTTTTAATTACTTTCTTCTCAATAATAAAAGCGTCAGTCGACTTTTTTCCAACATCATTTTAGATTAACAACGCGATCAATGGATCTGGTGATGCAATCAGTCCATTGCTTCTCTAACATAACGATGCAATTTTTATAAAATGATTTGGAAAACCCTGCCTTTCCGCAACGATCTATACCTCAGTATTAATTTTTTCCCTGGTGCATCCTTTTGAGATTTTCGAATAGATTATAATTGTTGCAAGCTTGACTTGGATTTGGTAGCATATTGAAATTTAACTCATGAAATTTTTCATTACAGCCATTGACTCAATAAACTTGATATTTACTTACATAACAAATTTTTAATGCCGAAATTTTCATACAACATTCGAATTTTTTCATTGTTCTCGCCACTACACCTTATAAACGAATAATCGACATAAGATAAAATTTTCAAAAGCTTCATTTGAAGATTGGCTTATATAGTATGGACTGTTTGTTAGAGGCGACACCCATATGTCAATCCTGGCAGCTATTACGCGGCGTTAGTTTGGATCGATCGTAACCTATTTTTATATCTTAGCATTTCAATCACAATAATGCATATGCCTGTAAAGATGGGTATATCTGGATTTTTTTCAAAATATCTGCAATCATTTCCAATTTCAAAATCATTGTTATTATCAGATATGACACGGTACTGATGGCTTTCATATCATTGACTGTCGAAAACAGTCTTGTTACACAAATTTTCATATTCTTATCATATTTATTATGATCATTTAATATGCAATAATATGACAACGATACGTGTATAATGAATTCATCGCGTGTAAATAGTTTCGGGAATTTTATAATCCGTTAGTCATTAAAAAATATTATATCATCTCTAAATTCAGTCCTTCCTTTAACAATATTATCAGACGAATGGTTGATCCGTAAACTTCCGTATACTTTACGACTTTAAGGGTGCCTGAATTAATAGTCGTGAGCTCTTTTGAACCATTTTTGTATGCTTTCTTTTCCGCATTTACTTAATGTAATAAATTTCGGATACTATATGCATTGAATTTAAAAAAAAAAAAAATGTAGTAAAATTCAAATTTAAAATAATAGGATTTTTTCTTTTTTTTTTTTAAATAAAATTCAGGTTCGCAGAAGTACTTATATGCCCACGATATATGCACTAGACGGACAAGTAAAACGATCTTTTGACATTTGCTTTTTTACAATTGAACTGAAAGACCATCTGTATGTTGTTTGTTTCTTCATTCATATGTTTTTATCTATTTTATCCATTGTATCAATAAAAATATGAAATAAATAAGAAAAGTATATTCGTCCTAAAGCAAAGCTTGGCTATCCACAGTTTATGTAGACAGTCGCCCATCCATTTGTTGGATATACGTTTACGTACAACTGATGTTGATGAGACAAATCTTGTAAAGTCCACTTGAATGTTTTTTTTTTCCTTTGTTTTTCATTTCAAATTTTTCGCCCTCAAAAAACGTTTACTATTTTTTAATCCATTGCTATATAACTTATATATAAAGGCGGGTTTATGGGTGTTACTATTTAATTTCAACCAAGAAACTTGTTTAAAACAAAAACAAGAAAGCCCCTAAACCTCGATGAGCTTTATTTGATCTATGTAAGATCTATTTAAGATCTTAAGATTATATTTCCTTTCTGTTTGGTATTTTAATACCCATTCCCTTATATAACAAATAGAGTAAAAATATTAGCATACCTTCCGTTCGTAATTGTAATACATATATACATATTTACAAAAAAAAAAAAAAAAAATCTGTTTTTGTTTACATTGTACGTTTGAGTGTACATTTATGATATACTTCTTTCGTTCATTCATTCATACGGATTTCAATAAAATTATATCACATTTACCGTATCAAGGCAAACTTACCGAGTTTGTATATATTGTTGATGTTTGTTTTTCATAAAATTTGTTAAATAAAATGTACTTAAAAGGATATTTATATGTATGTAAAACATACATACTTATTATTATGTATGGCAGTAATCCTTAACATTGTGCATTTTGTCGGTATGGTAAGGTTTTTACTATATTTGTGTGTTTATTTCCTTCTATTTATTTATTTTTTGTTTGCTGGTGTTATTTTCCTCTTTTGTTTTTGTTGCTTTGCTTTTTTTTTTCTTTTTTGCTTTTTCCTGTGAGTCAACACACTGAAGCTTTATTTAACTTTTGTAAGATTTTATAGTTCAGTTATTTGTGTATCAATTTTTGTAATCTTAACTGCGTATATGCTTCTTTCTGTTTTTATTTATGTAGCACAGAATATGCACATATAGTTCAGCTCCGAAAATGTTTCTAATTTAAATCATTTTTGTTATATATAAATGTATGTTATCTTATGCAAACAATGTTTTTTTAAGCAGCAAGTTGTTTTTTTTTTCCAGAACTTAAGTATTATGAATTTTTCTTGTCTCTTGTCTAGAGTAATCTTCTTTAGAAATAAAACAACATTCACAATGCAAGAGTGGTAGTAGAATTGCTTCATTATTTGAATTTTTTATACCTACAAGTGAAAGCACTAGAGATTTAAAAAAATATATAATAGAAGCTTCCGTTAATTTTGGTAATTTTTTCATTTGAAAAAGCTATTTATTGAGAATAATTGATATAATCTACGTTAATCATTAACTGCGCTAAGCTGTTCAATTCATCTTTTGATCTCTCAAGGCCATTCTTTGCCACTTTTGAACCGTTCAAATCAAAATCGACAATTGGGATATGACGGAGCATTATCATCATCAGAAACTTAGAAAAAGTTTTTAATGGGTTTCGGCTGCTAGATTTTTTTCAAATTGAACATCAAAAGAAATGAATGCCAAAAATGAAATTTTGAACGTTCCATGCTTAATATATCTGTGTATACAGAATAACTCAATAATGCTCAAAATTGAAAATTGTTATTTTAGATAGATGAAAATCAGAATCATCGGATTTAACCTTTATATACATTGGTATTTACCATTACTTTATTATTTTTGTCTATAGAAATTCCTAACCAAAATGAACCCAAGCACCTAATATATTTATACTCGATGGTTGTAAAAATCACCTTCAATTTAGTCATATACCTGTCTTTGTTCGTCCGTTGATTTCTCTGTATGTTTGTGAAAATAAATTATGATATAATAATAAAATTTGCCACAGATGGGTATACAGACATTTGGTAGGTATATGAACAGATGGATAGATCGATAAGCCAGGATCGTTTTTTATTTAATTTAATATAATTCTGATCAAAGCTACATATATCATATAGATCGTCTGAAGCCTGCTTCTTGAACGTTGCAAACGCTTTAGTAAAACTTATATACTTTCCACATCTCCGTAATTAAGATGAAAATTTTAAAGAACTCTTTTACGAAAGAAGTGACGATGCGAAAAAGGTTCGGCCTAAATCAATGCTATGTATAAAGTAAGTTTTTGTTGAAACTTTTAACTGATCAAAGTTGAGATTGTATGGTCATCAAATACAAATTGTTCTTGTGTTTCAATTTTGTTTGTGATGAAGGTTAGGTTAGCAATTTTTGCGGCTTTGCGCCTGTGCGACGGATAGATAGACTCAAAATCTCATTATTAATATAAAAAATATAACAAATATAAAAAGTATATAAAATATATAGTATATTTAATTATTTATTTATTCATTTATTTATTTATTTTATATAATATATATGGAAATAAATTTACCGCATATAATATATTAAATATAAAAAATATATGAATTTCCTCCCGTTTCTAAAAAAAAAATATTTTTTCGTTTGCGAATTTTATTTAAGGTGAGAAATAATAATAGCTCCTTATGTTAAACGAAAACATACATGCACATGCATAATAAAAATTTTTTTTTAACTTTTTTTTTTCTTTTAAGAACAGATTTTCAATGGAATACATTTTTATTGCAAACGTGAATTCTTGAATTGTGACATAAACGCACAAAGAGACCGAACATAAAGAATGTGTAGTAAATTACGTGAAAAAAAAGAATCTTATTTTTCCTTGGCGAAACGTGCTTTTTATGTCAAGCATTTTTTCAGACACATATGGAGAACTCATTAAAAATAAATAAAAAAAAAAAAAATATATATATAAAAATATATGAAAGAAAGAAAAAAATATTTTGTTTTTTTAAGACAATATTCCCGTCACGCCTGTACTTGTAGATACTAATTAGAAAACTCAATAGAAATTCACTAATTTTATTGGAATTCCTCTACTTAAAAGCAAGGTTAGAAAAAACTACAGCAGAAAGTCCGGATAATCTAGTCATTTTCATCGCAGTTGGCTAATATTTAAGCGAGGATTTTGCAAACTTCGACCTTCATCGATTCATCGAAAAAATATCGAGCTCTTTTCTCTAGCGAAATAAAGAACAAGGGTTTGAAAGAAATATTTCAAAACTAGTAAATTTTCACCTTTATGCAATCGTAGCGCAATTAATGAAAAGATCTTATATTTTAAAATAGATCCGTAATAGTCAAAATATAAGATTTCACGTTATAACTAAAATCTTCGCAGGCACCACCGAAGGTGAGGGGTAATTCCCATGATGAAAGAGTTCAGACACCTCACAAATAATATATATTCTTGATCAGCATAAAATTTGGAATCGATTTAATCGCATCCCTCTGTGACAGAAACATTGGAAGTTCTGCCGTATACGTTACTGTTGCAAATGAATCAAATCGGTCCCAGGTCAAATCTACACTATAAAATGAGTTGAAAACATGTTTGTTTTCTGTCTCATAGATTGCAAAATAAAAATTTCCATGGAATTTCATAAAAATAGAAAATATCTACTACGCCCTTCCATTCTAATCCATTTTTTTCACACTTTCTTTAAGATAAAGGTGATGGTGGGATATAAAAGATTCAGCTCAGAAGAATATATATTTTTTACTTAATTTTTTTAAATACGACCCGTCGCTTAGGAGATGGTAAAAAAAATATAGCCAGAGAGTAACAGGCTGTGGTTGAAGCAAGAGCGGTGTATACTCGGACTAGTAACTAGTACTATAGCTGCGGCGAATCGTAATTGAAATATGGTTTTCCACATTGGGTACTCCGATTTTATAGTCGTACTTTTTACCTGTATACGCAAGGGTACCCCATACAACATGATCATGGTCAGGGGACGTATACATTTGCAAGCAGCTTTTTCAAATCAAATAATGAACATTAATAATAATGATTATGAGTGAATGAAAAGAAGAAGAAAAACTGGATTTATATAAGGTACATCGAATCTTCTTATTGCATTTGTATTGTATTACTTTCAATGAAGTACATAATTCGTACTTTATGAGATAATAAATAAAAGCGATTTTTGAATAATAAAAAAAAAATAACAAATAATTCTGTCGGTTGTTAAATACAATTTAGATAAAGTTCACTACGTTCGAAATATCATAAAAAATTCAAGAATGAAATGTTGAAAATTTTTCTTAAACCACTTGGAATCTATAAAATTAAAACATTTCAGTGTTAACTCTTGCCATAGAATGAGGATAATTTTACTTTAACATCTACAAATACACGTTAGAAAGCACATAAAGTGTTTACATTGTTCTCATCGACATAAAACTCAAAGTAAGTTTATCCTGTAACCCCCCTATCCCCCCTCCCCCCCCCCCCCCCCCCTCTTCCCCCGGCAACTGGCAGGCTCCGTAACAAAAAGAGAATCGTTGGTTTCTAAAAAGCATAAATCAATTGTGTGAAAAAAAATCTATGAATTAGAGAATATAGGGCATCGAACTATCAAACCTTTATTTCAAGGTTCTTCTTCTTCTAAAATTGAAAGCTATACATACGAACAAATGACAAATTTACACTTTTATCAATTCTTTAAGAAAAATAATGACAGAATTCACACAAATGTTAGACGTACAATTTACATGTTGTTGTTATCTTAAATATATATTAATTAGTATCTTTATTCCCATTAAAATCAACTATAAGTTTGGAAAGGAGATACTTAGAGTTAGGATCACTAGATTGTGTTTGCTGTTACATATCAAGTAAGAGTAATCAGATTGCGTCATATTCTATATACTCCCCTTTTGAAAACTGACATTTCAGTTTATAATTTACATGCAAGTATTATAGTTTTGTACTACTATGGACAAAATGTAACGAGACTCTATTTGTAGATTGGTATGATTGTTGTGAACAACTGACATAAATTTCGAGACACACAACACTTATATCAAGCTGCCAAAAAAATATTAAATAGTATATAAAAAAAACGGTATTAAAAAAATACAGTTTCATTACTTTTTGTCCAGCGTAGTATTTTGCTAATCATGTCAGAATTTATTTTTATGTAAATAATTAGTGAGAAGCACCTCCTTTTTTTAATCCATTACATGTTACGGTCTCTACAGAACGATGTAAGGCCGAGTTAAAAACAAATGGTAAAAATTACTTGAGTTACCTTTTGCCTCAAAAATTTCAAAAATTCTACACTGATGGCATAAGGATTTACCAAAAAAAAAAAAAAAAGAGAAAAGAAAAGATAACACAAAGTCATAGATGGCAACAAAAATTACGGACTTAAATAAAATTCATTTTAAAAACGAAAAATTTAAATCTCTCAACACTCTTTTCCCAAACTAATACAAAACTTCATATACTCATCCTTTTATCTTTTCGTTTTGCTTCTTTATATTTAGTTTTAAATGCTTTTCAACAAAACATAATCATTTTTTATAGGAAGATATTTCAAGAGATAATAAACTAAAATGTAAACTTTATTGCTCTATACGTCAAATGACAAATTAAATTTCTAATCAATTATCTGAAAATTCTAGAAAGCTGTTAAGAGGACTTTTCTCTTTAGTTTGTGTGTCAGCATTGCATACATTTGCATATCCTTTCCATATCTAATTTACACGTACTCGCAATTGTCTCATCCTTCTCATTTAAAGTTGTTTGACTACGTGTTGCGGTTTAAATTTCATAGAAAACTGTATCTATCTATCTATCTATCTATCTGTTTGAGTATCTACACTTCGTTCAAAACGTAATTCGTATGAAAAGTTCTCATAACTGGTTTAATGAACAAAATCAATTTCCTGTAATAACTCTGCTTAACTTGAACTTATGTTTCATCTTAATTATAAGCATACGCAGCGATATATTGTCGTATATGTTTACCTTTCATAGCTAACGGTTTTGTAATTGTATAGTTTGAGGTTTAAAGGCATAATTATGCAAAGATGTAGTAGTAAATTCATAATGATGTTCATAGATCAGCAGCAACAGCAGCAACAGCAGCAACAGCAGCTGCATGCATGTAAACATATTTTGTATTTTGGAATGTAATTAAAATTTGAATTGGTTTCGTGTGTATAAATACTCTGGCCACATATATAATGCTATAATGATCGGTAGAAAACACCAAAATGCACTACAATTTTATTGTATCATTGATTTTTCTAGTAACTAACCGAAAAAGGTTTTCAGTGTGCTTTACACGTTACTACTGTAGATGGTAGGTTTGTATGTACATATATAAGTTAAGAGAGTTTATTTATTCTTTAGTTTATTATAATTAAAATGTTATAGTACACTATTCAAGCTTATTAAACGTAGTGAATGAATCCAAAATGAGAATAAATGTGTAGAAATAAAAATAATATTTATTATCAAATGAAAAAAGAAACAAGATTTAATATGGAGTATTTAGCATTTATTCATTATTTTAATGAAATTTTTCTTATCAAACAATAAAATACTTTTTAACTATGTGTTGATGTGTTTTGATCAATTTTACTTTACATTTTCAATTTAATAGATTTTTTTTCTGAGAAATTCAATTATATCTTCATATTGTTGTTAGCCTGAAAATGCTCTTCTCTGTGTGAATGCCTTTAATATATACTAACAATGACTAAATATCAATAACGACAACAAGAACAAGAACAATAACAACAACAATCGATACGAGTATGTACTGTTAATAGAAATGTAACCCTATTTGTATGTGTATAATCTTCGACCTTTAACAAAATGTAAAACAATAGCAATATAAGTAAAATAAATAAGAGAATAAAACCAATCAAGTCAATTGACACTAAATTGCAACAATGAATGCGTGGATGAGGTAATGAGCGAATGAAGGAAAACATTCATTGCTTTTATATAAACAAATGGATTGATGACGATACCATCTATATAATGTAGAACAATATATATATATATATATATATATATATATCAAAAGAGGCCACAGATAAATAGAAAGGGAAAGACCACACCTTAATAACTGTGATATTTGACTTTGGTTACATTCTCATGCCCACAAACTTCAATACATTTTTACCCTGAAACTTACGAACAGTTAGGGCATCGGACGGAAGACACTCTTACAAGAATGATTTCATTAAATTTAATCTGTTAAGCCTTTAGTATATTGAAACGTAATTTCTTGAAAACAACATTTATCAAAGCATCAAAATTGGTTCTTGTTTTGTTTGTTGTTACAGTTGAAATAAATAAATCGCTATTACAGATGCAAATATCAGTAGAAACTCAATTGTTTGCAAAAAAATTCCAAACAAACAAATTGTTAGAAAAAATTGCAATTGAACAGCATAGTTTCTCTAGTTATTAGTTAGGATACTTTGATTAACTTTAAAAGAGAAGTATATAGAATATTAGATTTTTATACACATACCAACAAACAAACAAACTAATATTGATTTAATAGTTACATTTGTTTTGCTTCATCTACAATCTTTTGTAGTTTCTAAACAAGTTTTCCAAAATTCTTTAAGAAGTATTGGTCAGAATCGAACAATAAGTTTATAACAACAACAAGGATAGATTCGTTCTGTTATTTGCTGCAAAAATGAAATCTTACAGGAGTTTACCAAAGTTTTTAATAGAACACTTAAAATGAAAAGAAAAAACAAAGAAATATTATTGAGCAAAATAGTTATTTTCTTATTATTATTTCTTATTTAATTTTTGTCTTTGTATCAGAATTTTAAATCCATCATAGTATAGCGACGGCATAATTTATAATTAATAATGTATAATTTATAATTTATAATTTATAATTTATAATTAATAATCTACAATTTATAATTTATAATATTTAATTTATAATTTTTAATTTATAATTTATAGTTTGTAATTTATAATTTACAATTTTTAATTTATAATTTTTAATTTATAATTTATAATTTTTAATTTATAATTTTTAATTTATAATTTATAATTTATAATTTTTAATTTATAATTTGTAATTTATAATTTATAGTTTGTAATTTATAATTTATAATTTACAATTTATAATTTATAATTTTTGATTTATAATTTATAATTTGTAATTTATAACTTGTAATTTTTAATTTATAATTTATAATTTTTAATTTATAATTTATAATTTTTAATTTATAATTT
>KK351291.1:52890-72527 GCA_000671755.1 Glossina brevipalpis | reverse complement strand
TAATTTATAATTTATAATTTATAATTTATAATTTATAATTTATAATTTATAATTTATAATTTATAATTTATAATTTACAATTTATAATTTATAATTTATAATTTTTGATTTATAATTTATAATTTGTAATTTATAATTTGTAATTTATAATTTATAATTTACAATTTATAATTTATAATTTTTGATTTATAATTTATAATTTGTAATTTATAACTTGTAATTTTTAATTTATAATTTATAATTTTTAATTTATAATTTATAATTTTTAATTTATAATTTGTAATTTATAATTTATAATTTATAGTTTGTAATTTATAATTTGTAATTTATAATTTATAATTTATAGTTTGTAATTTATAATTTATAATTTATAATTTACAATTTATAATTTATAATTTATAATTTTTGATTTATAATTTATAATTTGTAATTTTTATACTCTAAATTAATATAAAATATACTTTAAATTTCATTTGTTCTAAAACATCAAATTAAAATATTTTGCAAATTCCTTTCGGAAACATCGTCTAAATGTAAGAAGTTTCAGGCTAACAATTAAAGTTTGCAAGAAATTCATTTCGAATTTATTACGGTACCTTACAAAATTCATGAAAGCTGCGGGCTCAACTTCAACAATCAATAACACTGATGGTAAACTTTTGAGCAAACAGACAATGGTCCTTGATATTCAATACATATATGAGCAAAGAAACGCTTATGCTGTTTATTTAGCTAAAAAATAGAGGTAGATTGTCTGGCTATCTTACCAACCGGCGGTTATGTATCGTATGAGATTCTAAAAGGATTTCATTTTACTTTTGCGTCCAGAATGCCTATGATAAAGCAATGTATATAATATATATATATATATATATATATAAGTGTGTGTGTGTGTGTATGTAAATGGAATCTTCTAAAATGCTGATAGTATTGATGTGGGGAACTTGTGGAGTCCTTAAGAGAAGTATTGTGAAGTTTAACGACTTGTTTTATATTTATATTTCTGTTTATTTTACATTTTTTTCTTTTCTAATATTTAGGAAAAAAAATTTTTTTCTTAAGCATAACGTTTTGTGTAATAGGACACATGTGTACTTTATTTTTCTTTTTCTCTTTGCTGAAATACAGCATACATTTCAAAACATTTACTCTTCTTTTATATTGTTCTTCGGTTGTCTTATTCTTGTACTTATAGTTATTTACATGTATGTCTCTCTGTTTTCTACTCAGTCAAACAATGTCACAGCTTCCGGCATTTTATGCTTCTATGTCAAATACTTTGCTTTATATTAATTTTCTTCTTATGTGTATAAATATGCTTTCGCACATGAAAATATGGGAAAGAAAGTGGAATTTTTTTCTCTTCTCTTTTTTGTAAAAGAAAAAATTGCACTAAAGTGCACTCTATTACGTTCTGTTGCGTTTACGTCAAGGTTGGAAGTTAGAAGTTTACATTTTAAAATGATTGCCGGAAAAGATTTTCATGCAAACATACCGGCACAACTTAGAGAAGACTACTGTCCTCAAAACGAAGTTTATTCATTTAGATTGCATTAAGGAAACATATAGTTGATCTTCAAATAAGTACACTTAGCTATGACTTGATATACTTAAAATTATAAATAGTTACATGTTTAAGCCAGATACGCAAGTTCTAATCATATCAACAAATTGAAGAAACTGATGATTGAAGATTGATTTAGGTAATCGATCGAAGAACATATTTTTCTATTCGTTTTTAAATCTTTTTAAGAGGACGGACTGAAATGAATATAATGAATATACGACAATCCTTCGGTAATGCGTATAAAGAGAACGAGGAATATTTTTGCTTAAAGTTTTAAGTTAAATATACTGCTTTTCCAAGACTGTCGGGATGAGGAAGCTCTCCAATTTCCATCTATAGTCTCTGCTATCCGTCTTGGTATTTTGAACAAGCAAGAAGACATGGCCAGTCTCTTTGGTGCATTTTTATAAATTGCAAAAAGGGTCCTGGTCTTTTTTAAATCTATGTAAATATATTCGTAAACGGCTTATTACCCGAATTATGTAGAAGTCGATATCACTGTGTCGTCTATTAAACTATAGTTTCACGTTTGGTATGAGCTTATACGTCCATCTACTCTTACTCGACGTACTCCAACGGTCCTGTCAATCTTTTACTAGAATGGAAAAAATCGATCACGCCCACCCAAGTTTATAGATGATCGATATTTATCAAAATGTGAGTAGCATTTAGAAGTAAGCTTTAAAAATCCCATAAAATATATGCATTCAGGATCAGTATAAAATTCGGAATCCATCTAGACATGTCTATCCGTCCGTCTAACTCTCTGCTTATCTGTGTAATGCCTGTGATAAACATTTTAATTAATATATCGAGTACAAACATTAAAAGTTCTTACAGCTAAATTGGTAGATGGTTGAAAAGCAGCCAAAGGGAACAAGCCTCTTATTTCTGTATTTTTACTGCATATTCTTAAACTGCAATAAATATACAAGAAAAATTCCACATGTATTCGATAAAAATAGCGAAAATTACTTAATATTGTAAACTATCGAAATTTTTTTTTTTTTTTTCAACATTAAATAATAAATGTAGTAGTTAAACCTCCCGTTTATTATTTAAATAGACAGTGTACATAATACTGTCTTATAGAACTGAATTATTCTTGAACATACAATTTTCAGGCTTGTTAAGGCATTTTTTTTTTTTTTTTTTTTTTTTTTTAACATATAGCAGGAAACGGCTAGCAAGAGAAGTGACCTAATGAAGATAGAGAAAAACGGTACACATTTATGAACTATTTTACACTCACCTATATAGGGTGTATAATAAGTTTGCCAAATATTTCGATTAAAAATAAAACTTCGAATTTTAAAATGCATATTCTTTACAACGCAAACTAATTGTATACAAATAAACTTAAACAGCGAAATCTATCTCAATAACCACAACCCATTACAGTTACAATTCTGAAATGCTCAATGAAACATAAAATTTTAGTTTCAAATGTTTGTATTTTTACTTTTCCCAGACTAAGCAAAAAAAAAAACCAAAAAAAAAAAATCAATTCAAATGATCCGAAATTCCATTCTTCATGTTACTGTTAACAAAAACGTTTAATCTCAATGACTTTGTACAACCTTTACTATGAAAACCTTTTTTCCAGTTTATAAAGTGAAAAAATTATTTTACGAAGTACTGCATGCCTTTTATACGTATTGCTTGCGTAGCTTGTCCTTTGCATATGTGATCTATTTTACTACTTGAAAAGAAGCAAGTATGTCTGGATGTGTGTGATATATGAAAGAATTTGGGACTTTATAGCTAAAAATCAAATTAGGAACGTATGCTATTCTACTCAGAGATAGAAGTTGATCTCTTATAAAAATACGCATGAGTAATTTGAGTTTCTTTTCTTTTTTTTCCACTAGACAGGCTGTTAACTTAAATGTAGTGACATTTATTTCTCTGAACAAATTACAATCCTACATTGGAATGGGTAGGTGGTATCAAATAAGATAATCCAAGTTGTTTGCTTTCTTAACTACCTAGTACAGGATAATGATTTACATTCATTCTTCTAGAAATATGCAACAGAGAGAGAGAGAGAGAGAGATCATAAAGCTTAAGACTCCGAATTAATTTAGTTATATCTGACGTGTCATGCCTATTCGTTCGTTCATTTGTCCGTTCTGAATACTCTCTGTCACAAAAACTACTTTGCATGTAGAATCCATCAATCAAGCAATCAATTAGTCACGGAACTAAACAAGAAAAACACATTTTTTTAACAGTTACACAATCAGTTCAAAACATATCTAATAGCTTTTCTTGTTGCCCAAATTTTCAGGCAGATATAGTGTTTTTTAATATTTTCAAAGATGTTAGCTATTTTTTTTTGTATACTTCACTTTTTGATTATCGAAAATAATTTTCAGGATTTTTTTAACATTCAGACTGGTGGGCATCATTCGAATATCAATTGCATTCAGAATCATCAATGGCGATATACATTCATTTAAAATCTTAGCCAATTTTCGTGAATATATATAGTTTTCAAAGAAGAAGAGTTGCCATAACTCTATTCGAGTTATTTTATTATCAAAAAGCAATGTTTATTCAACGTGGGGGAAACATGAATTTTTCTATTGTTTTCATTACTCACACGATCAAACGATCGAAAAAGCATACAATTTTGAAAGGTCACCTTTTTTAAAGCCGACATGTTTATGTCAGCCCGGAGAGTAACTAAAAATTTTGTGTGTTATTTTTAATTAGTAAATCACAAATTAAATTGAAAACTATTCTTGATACGCTTTCAACCCTGTGCGCCTAATAGTCAAATTAGTCGAAGTCGAAGTAATTTAATGATATAACCTTCGCTGCAAATATTATATTATAAATGTAAATATTCTATAACATCCAAAGATATGAACTAATTTCTAATGGACCAACTGACACGCCCCCAATTAATAAAGCATTTAACTTGTTTTGTATATTGGTTTGAGGTCCTCAAAGTAACAAATATAAAATTTTTATTAGTTATTTGCGCTGCTTTTTTTTTATTATTTATTTATTTATTATAAGACTCTGAAAAGTAAAGAAAAAATCGAAACACAGCAAATTCATATTTTTCAATATTTTACTAAACTTTTCATTTAGTTTGGTTTTCAGAGGATATGCAAATGTAGAAAAACTAACTAAAGGTATTAAACGGCGAAAAAAACCTTCACTAATCCGATTATTTGTAATGCTTTCATAACTACCACTTTGTCTAATGTTAATAAAGTTTACTTAAAATATTTAATGCAGATCTACACTCAACAAATCAGATAATGTGGGCGTATAATTACGCATGACTGTTTTGCTACTTCAAGAGGGATATTTACTTTTAAAATAAAGATAGCACATAACTGGAAACTAAACTTTATTTTGCGCAAAAAAATATTTTGTTTTTTCAATTTCAATGAAATTGAATTAAATCCCAATAAAACGTATCAAATTGACGTACTATATAGTATTAGTAGTAGTAGTAGTAGTAGTAATAGCAGTAGTAATAGTAGCAGTACACTGCATTAACTTTTGCCATTAAGCTAGTTTGCCATTTAAAACACGTATGTGATTTAAATGATCTTAGTTCCCTTGACTGCATTTTGATAAGGACGTCAAGTGCATAAAGTTGCGTAAGAATATTTTGAAGACATTTTCGTTTTTAACTATAGATGTGGGTGTGTGCGTGTTTTGTGTTTATGTTATGAGATAATTTTAGTTTCTTTACTAAGGGGCTTAATATTATGCAATTTATGCATCCGCCTATATATTTGTATACAAACAAGAACAATAAGTTAAACGAACTATAATAAGAAAATTTTTATATAACATTTCACTGAATAACTAGAGTACTAGAGAATAATGTATAGTTTGTTAGCTATATATTTATATACGCTTTGCAAAAAACAAAACACCTTAAGCGATGAATTTTAATGAGCGTAAGGTTTAAGGTGTACAAACAAATAATAATGATTTTTAATTTTTTTTTTTTTTTTTTTTCGAAGAAAATGCAATAATTTCAGAGATTTTATTAAAAATTACTGACTAAATACTTTAACCATTCTTTAGTCAATGCACAGCTAACATTCGATATAAACTTTGTTTTAAAGTAAACCGTTCTCTCTCTCTCTCTCTCTCTCTCTCTCTCTCTCTCTCTCTCTCTCTCTCTCTCTCTCTCTCTCTCTCTCTCTCCCTGTGCCTTTCTAATTGTTTTTCTTTTTGCCATTCTCAATGATCAAATTTTCTATAGCTTCGGAAGAAGGAAAACTTGTTAAAATAGAGATCAAAATGTAGTCTTCCAATCTAAATAACGTTTAACTGGTTTCGAATCGTTTGTTTGCAGCAATCCCACTACAGGTAATATCTTAAATTTATCAAGTGGTTATGGAGTACTGAAATGCCCCCTAAACATAGATCTGCTCATCTAGCTGCTAGAATCATGATCGTGAGTTTGAAGTTTTCTATACAGCGATAAAAGCACATAAATTTAAATTTGACGTGCTTTGTATACCTACTTTTTAAAACAAACTAATGAAATTAGCGGCCAAAGGTCATGGTAATGTATATAATAGTAATCACCTTTAAAGTTTTTACCTATAAAGGTAAAATGTTTAGAAACAACAACAAATTAAATACCATTTATTACAAAAAAAAAATCTTCAAATATTAAGCGAAAGACTCAACAATGTAGAAAAATGGTATATAACCTATTTAAAGGCAAACTGAGAGATTTCACAAAATATGATATGCAAGCAAAAATTTAATACACCATAATTTTTATAAATAGACAGATATATTTAGTCTCCTTAGTAGGTTATTTATTGTACGAGGCAAGCCCTGATGTTATTCAAGAATACAAAACTTCTACTTATATATATATATATATATATATATGTAATATATAAAACGTCTCCAAGTCACATAAAATTTTGTTAAAACTGTTTCTTTCCCACGTAAATTTTTAGTTTTCTAGTTTCACTGAGTCTAACAAATACCATCAATTTTATGACAAAATAAATATTTTTATTATATTTCTTTGAATCCTCTTAATTTTATTTTTTCTTTTTATTTTTTACTTTTCCTTATAGTTACAGTTAGCTAGCAATGATGTTATGCACTCTGTGTATGTAGTTTGAAATTGTAGTCGAGAAAACAGAAATTATTTTTTCGTTATTTGTAAAAAAACATTCAATACATTTGTATTTTCTCAGGCAGTGATGCAGATAAGATTAGGTTTTATTAAAGTATATTGAGAATTGCAAAAATTTTTTATACATAGAAAACTTTTGTGAGTTTTATATAGAGAAGCCGTGAACAGAAGAGAAGGGAATATAAAATTTGAATCAAATTTATTTTTAATTAGAAATATATGTCTTCTGAAGTACCCTCACGATTATCCCACTTATCGAACATTCCATATATTGTATACGTTACATAATATATTCTATACAGTAGATGATATATGAAATATAAAATATGATATCCCATATTTGATATATGATATATGATATACAATATATGATATATAATATATGAGATATAATATATGATACATAATATATGATATATAATATATGATACACTATATATGATGTATAATATATGATATATAATTTATAATATATGATATATAATATATGATACATGATATATGATATATGACATATAACATATCGTATATAATATATGATATATTATGATATATTACATGATATATGATATATCATGTATGATATATGTAACATGAATGTTATTTCATTAAAAGTTTTTGATATCTTTTCATAACAAGTCTAAGATGATAAAATAAGTTACACACCATGCAGAACATATCTTGAATTTACACACTTCCGGGCCATTAACCACATAGAGAACATTTTTTTATATTTCGAATATTATTTTTCTGGAAAAAATAGATAAAATTTATAACATACCAGATGCCTTTTAATGTAATGGGAAAAACTCAAATATTGGGAATATTAAATAGCGTAAGCAAAATATAATTCAATTCTTGTGCCTCTGAAGCTAACGCTCCAGAATCAATTTTTGAGTAAGAGTTCCTAGTTCTGCGAAAGCGCTCTTCGGTCGCAATCTTTAACGGTTACTAGGACGAGATCATTTAGTTCCTATTTCTCATTTCTTTGCTTACTATATTATTCTTCCTTATTCGTCGTAGACCTTTTGCAATAATTTCATAGATACGGCTCACACAATTTTTTCTGAAAAGTCAATCATGTAAAAAACCGCAAAGAACTTAAATTTGTGTTTAACAAACACAATAGTTTTAACTACATGGATTAACGCACAAAATCCACAAAGTGCTAGCAACTTACGGAAAAATATTGCACAGATACTTTACGCTTACCAAATGCACCAAATAATATATTTCTCCCCAGGTATACTGCAGCATGTAAAGAAGAGCGAAAAATATTAAAATGCGATTTAATGCATTTAAAAAATTAAATACTTAAAATTACTACTTAAAATAAAAAGGAGAATTTAGATGAAATCTTTTTCGAGTTAGCGGCCGATCTTTAATAGACAAAACTATAGTGGATCTTCTGTTAATTGTAAGCGGATGAGGATTGATTTCATGCGAACTACATCAGTGCCTTCTATAAACATTTTTATGATATCGGTGTCTAATACCAATACATTCCGAATATCTCGTAATAAGATTTGAAATGATGTCGAGTTTTACATTCATTATCGATCAAATTATCTGACAACTATACGCTCGATGAAAGAAATATTTTGAGTCTGTACATACAGTCAACGTACATCTATTCCATACTTTCGTTGATCACTATTGGTAAAAGTGCCGCGACTACGAAAATTAATAAAAACTCCGAATTTCGGTATATATTCTCAAGTTCGATTCGAAGCCAAATGCGCCCAGAAGCTACACAATGGCAATCCAATCTAATAAGAACCATTAAGAAAGTTATGTCCGTCCTATGGCCCAACTTTGTTAGCTGCAACATCAGAGTTCTACATTATAATGACGAAATTTTTCGCTAAGTGTAGTCTTGTTAATTGGCCAATTGGTAAGATCACTTGCACTGATTTTTTAACTGGCCCTTAGGAGTATTTGCAGAGCTTCACAAAACGCAAAACGGAAAAACTGACTGATATATGATCTGGGCGAAATTTGATCAGATTCTTAGGTAAATCAAAGGCTTATATATCTTTTGGGCTCTGAGGTACGTATTTCTGCATGGATGTAAGGGATGAAAGGGCAAATCTAGTATACTTTGTTGAGGGATATAAAAACCAAAACCGTAGATATAATTGCTACTAACTTATGAAAGCTTTAACAGATAACGATTTATATCTATTGAGGTAAAATGGCCCCTCTTATCTTTCTTTCTTAAAATCTTTCGAATTTATTGAGAATGTAGACCCTAGAGAAAAATAAATTTCTAACTGAGCTATATTTAAAAATATTTGTTATTATTATTATTATTTTTTTTTCTTTTATCCATATGTCCAGTTGTTAGTAATGCCATAAAATATGAGAAATGAAAAATGTACTGCTTTACTGCTGCTTTTTTTTTATGTTTAGCTGTTATCACTTAGCAGAAAATCGACTACAAAACTACCTAATGTTTTAGCCAAAGGATTTTCATCGTTTTGAATCGAGTCAAATAGCTTTCATTTACGTTGAGTGAAGGAAGAGATGGGGATAAAAACAGCACATAGAGAGAAATACTTATGAATGCTAGTTGAGTTAGTTGAAGATTAATTTCAAGCCATCTGCTTTAATTTAATTCAGCATTTTCCACATTCATAAATGTAAAGTATGTTAACTTTATCTGTAAATGATTAAATGCCGAAAAACTGCTTAACGATTAGAAAAGTAATTTGCATTTTAAATATAAATATTTATTCCCTGAGTTTTAAGGTCGCAAGAACATCTGAAATATCCCAAGTGATTGAAGATTTCAAATGTCTCATATCGAGGATCAATTCAATAATAAATACGGAAGAAAACAGGATTTCAATTTCAATTTAATTAACACAACTTAAAATTCATATAAAAGCGATTAATTTAATTTTCATTACGTTGACTACAAATGAGTATAATTAAATTTAATTTATCGTTCCGTCCGGCCATTTTAAATTTATACGTCAGTCGCGCATTTTCATTTATTAAATGAGCTAAATATATTAGACCCGTTCGAAAAGGGCATCAACATATTCGACTTGGTTCGAAAATAACCTCTTTCTTGTTTTGCTTCTGCTCTAACCAACGCTACTAAATTCACTATAAAGGATAGTGAATATAATCCTTAAATCACTTTCAAAGAGAATTTCCCCCAAAAAAGGAAGACAAACTAGATAAATAAAAGATAAAATATATATATATAAAAAAAAAAAAAGAAAAATAAAGAAAACTAATTCTCTTTAACTTCAAATGAATTTAAGTAAAACATTTTCGAGAATATTTCTCTGAATGGAAATATTTTTCTCTATGAAAGAAAGTAATTTATTTAAACAATTACTGAATTTTGCAAATTGTTGAAATTTTAATTAAATCTAATTCAATATTTCATCGTCTTTATTGTAATTCTTGCAATAAATAAATTAATTGTACTTTTAGCAACAGCTTAGGATTTTAAATATATTAGTTAAGGGAAAAATTTCGTTGCGTCTCTCATTAAAACTAATAAACTTCTTTTTTATATCTTTATGAAATTTGTTAAACTAAATATGCGCCATATTGGTCGAGAATCTTTCACCATTTTTTTTTTTTTTTTTTTTTTTTTTTTGCTAAAACCATTATGCCTTATTACTATAGAACTTCCGCTTGGACTCTTTAGTGAAAAAAAATTGGGGTTTCCATACATAACCAGCTTTATTTCATCATTAAGAAAATTTAACAATCGGGCTCAATAGTTCAGACTATACGTTATATGCGTTTAAAGCTTCCCAGCTAAACTGTGTTAACTTTTGTCAAGTCATTGAAGATTTTTGTGGTCTCGCATTATCATGATCAAAGATGGAGCCTTCTCTCTTGATCAATTCTTTGAGCATTTAATCTCAGTTGCTTGCCTTAGTTGGATTAATTGATAGCAGTAAAGTATCGAATCAAGCGTCTGGCCAGATTGAAGAAGCCCATAATCCGTTGAACACAAAATATTATCGTACAAGCCACCGTTTGTCTAACTCCACTCAATATCTTTTTGTACATTATTGTCGTGTGTAACGCGAAGATCCGTTATCAATCTATTTAAATATCGCTCGAATATTGAAGTTTTTTTTGCGTCCAACCTTATCCACATGGTTTTTGGGCTATGTTTCTTTTAAGAGTTCGGTCATTACTTTCTAATTAGCATTTTTAGGTTAATGGATATACATTCCGAGAGAACTCAATCAATACAATCGAACAAACACTCGCTTAATCTTTCGTGTTTACAAAAACAAAAAAAAGAAAAATTTATTTATTTTTATTTATTTATTTATTATTTATTTATTTATTTATCGAATTCAATGAAATTATTGCATTAATCAACCTGGGCAAAGTGTATAGAAGACCAGACCAAATGCTGACAAAGATGTACTCAAAACAGGAGAGTAACTCTATAAAAATGCTTTTAAAGGCAACAACAAAAATTTTTAATAAACTTTTTTTTTATTTATTGGACAATTCCGAACATATATGAACTCATATGAACTTTACTAAAAATTATTTTCAATCAAGCATTCAATTCGTATTCACTTGTACACGATAAGTCCGAATTAAACGGAAAAAAAAGTAGAAATTTTCATTATTTTCTGCTTTTTTCTTTTTTTTTAAGTTTTTATGAAGACAGGTTGATAAACGAATGATAAGTATTTTCAATTTTAGTTTCTTTCATTAATTTAAGAATAGATTTGTCAAAGTTCGAATTTTCTTAAATCTCCGAATTTCAACATTACAGAAACTAGCAAAGAGTCGAGAGACAAACTAACAGATCGAATAAAAATAATATATAAATTTTATCCAGATTAAAAGATGCTTTTTCTTTTTACTTATTATAAATTAAATGTTTGCTTAATAAAAGCTTTTTAGCAAATTTTAAACTATTTAAATATCGTTACATGTCCATCAGTAACATTTAACATTTAAATAATAAAAATGAAAATGTTAATAAAATTCTCATAAATAATTTTGATATGAATTGAAATTATTTTATATTTCTATAAGGATAATAAATTTTTACAAAACATGTTTGCACTCTATAGTATATGTTCGAGTGTTTATTAACAGTTTCGCTATTAATTTTAGTTTGCATGTGTGTATGAGAGTAACGTATATCATCATCTAGTTTTTGATGAAAATTAAGAGATGCTTGAAGGTCATGCAGTGAAATACAATACTTGGAATACTGTTATACAATTATTAAATTTATTCACAAAATAGGAGAGAGCGGCGCATTGCGAAAGCTAAATCGGCAGAGAATGAAAAAGAAAAGAAGAGAAAAAATTTATATGCGATTCGTGTCGAAACATTTGATGCCCGCTTTGCTTTCAACTTGAGTTAAGTTAAGAAAAAAACAACATTTTTATTAATCTAATAGATAGATGCCTAACGTAGAATATGTAGAAAAACATTTTTTATCTAAAATAATTTCTTTTTAATATTTCATTTTATTACAAATATGAAAAAAATATGTCTATAATTCATTTTAAAATATTAAATTCGTTTATCGCGAAAAACGATCTTTCAATATATTCAAAAAAAAAAACTTTATACAATTTTCTTCTTTTTCATTCGAATTTTTTTTTTTGTAATCACTTGAAAATTCGATATTTTTCGATATTTTAATTTAAACATTTCTCATTAAAGAAAAGTAGACTCCCTCGAGTCAGTATTTTTAAAAACCTTTACATACTTCTCTAAGTTAAATGATTTTTTCTTCTTTTGTTTCTTTTTTTTTTTTTTTTAATAAAAATTTGTACTAAAAGAAAGCTCAATCCACATAGCGTCTTATAATAAAAGGCATATCATCAGAATGCCTGTAGTGTTGCCATTTTTTTATGTTTTTCAAAAATAATATATTTTTCGATACTTAAATGTATGCTTAATAACCTCTTATTATTATTCTAATAACTTACCCTTTTTGCTTTTGATATGCTTTTTTCCGGCTCTTCTTTTCTGCTTTAATTCGTATAAATATATTTCGCTGTTAAAATATATCAATCACTTGTTTTGACTTAAGAGAAGTTTAGGCCACTAAATATTTTACAAAAAATAAATTTGTTTTTTTATTACTTTAAAATAGATTCTTTGATCCTCTTAGAATATGTGGTAAAAATTCATTACCTTGAAATAATTTTGTGCTTGACATCTCGATCTTTTCCGTGTAAGCAAGCTAAACCAGATAAATCTCTACTGGAAAATTATAGTTTTAGTTATGATTTTCTTACATCACTTATACATTAAAAAATATGTTTTGAAAAATATTCGTTTAAAAATGTTTCCAAATAAAAATATGTTAATGCTACTTCAGTGGAACGATCGTCATTCAGGTACGTTTGCTTAGAGCGATTTGAAAGCTTTCAATGCTTTTGTTAAGAAATTAAAATTTTGGAATGAATTTTTCAGAGTTGACGATGACTTTAGCTATTGAATTACACATTTTCTTGTCTCTTCTGCAAAAACATGGGATTCTACCTTTGACAAATACAGCAAAAGAGGCATTTTCAAGCAAAAAAAAAAACGATGAGGAACGAGGAATATTTAAACATGGAGGGCTAACTTTAGGATCCTAAGACTGTAGTCTAGAGAAAAGCATATAACCCAACTCAAATAGTTTTCATTTTTTTCTTGTAGAATCTTTAAAATAATACTCTTTACAAAATGGTGAGTTGATTTACACATTTTTTTATTAATAAAAGAATGATCTCTTGTCGGCCTAAAAATTTAACTTTTTCATTCAAATACTCAGGCCAATCACACAAAAATCCGTATTTCCACAAAATAGCTTATCGTTTTCTAAATATAGAAATATAGATTAAATGATTTTATTTTTTATTTTTTTTTTTTTAATTCAAATTTTCACCAATTATTCTATGTGCCTTAAAACCCCTGGAAGTAATAATGACTCACGAAATTAGCCATAGTGTTGCCATATTTTATATTTTTCCAAAATAAATTTTTTCTTTTAAGTTGCAAAAATTAGAATTAGAAGAGCAAATAAAGGCTACATTAAACTTTTATAAGTTCCCAAATAGGTAGAATGCTGCTCTCACTGTAAGTAAAAATATAAAAAGAATTTCTTTTAAATAATTTAATATCTTTTATGCGTTTAGGGAAAAACTAATATATAACTCTCAAAACTATACAATGTTAATTAAGTAAATTAAAATTCGCACAAGATTCTTACTTTCAGAATAAATTAATAAAGTTTTGTTTAACTAAAGTGACTTCAAATTTTATTTTTTGGAAACTAAAGCACGAAGCTATAAACGAAATGACAAATTTAATATATCGCACAATTGTCAAATATCAAAATAAAAAGAGAGATTCAGGCATGCGTATAACGAACATTTAATTGTAGTTTAATATAAAAGAGCATATCACATACTGTCCTACTATACATCATCAGCACTCGTTCTATGCAACAAAATACAGGAAGTGTTATACCATACTTACTCCATTTAAGATTTATGTGTATATTTATATATATACATGTGTGTTTGAGTGTGTCTGATTATTGTATTTGTATACCGTAAATTTTAATTAATTGTAAAAGTCATTCTCCTATAATTTATCACAACTTAATACCCAAACAACCATTTAACGTAATTATGGAGATATTGAACAGTTTTGTTATGATTATACAAAAATCATAAACAGTCTACATTGCAGTTTAAATCATCGCCTATGACACATTATGACATTATGATAAAGTTAAATTAAATTTATATTTTTTTTTTTTGTTTTTTATTATTTTATTCTAAAAATTTCATTTTCAATTTTATAAACCCTAGCTGATCGAGTTTTTATATTCTATGATTGTATTATATTATCAGAGAAAAAGGGAAATTTTACTACTAAATATTTATGATGAAAACTTTTTCTTTTTTTTGTTTGTTTTTTGTTTGAATTTGAAAATAAAAAAAGATAAATTTCCAAATCTCTTAATATGAATTTCCTGTTTATTCTGTGTGGAGTCAAATTAAAATAATTGCTAAGAAAAAGTGTATACACTTTAAGACGAATTTTAAATGGTCACTACTTAGAGTAGTCTTAGTGGTTTTATTCATGAATTTGTTTTGAATACGAATGGATTGTTCAGATTGTGCCCTGAACTTTTCTCTAGTAAATATTAGAGCTATTTTTCAAATGGATAATAGCTACGAACTGTAGATTATTAGTAATAAGACATTAAAAGGTTTTTCAAAATTTAGCGATATATATATATATATATATATGTATTTAACTCCAATTTATAATTTGTACTACCAACGTAATTCCAACCAAAAAAATAAAACATGTCTCAAGCTGCTGTAAGAATTTTGTATACATTTTTATATCTCCAAAGTATATGCTTGTTTGTTACAAAGGGAATAAGAAAATTAATACACTTTTACGCTTTGTGGTTGTGGATATAAAAAGCGAAAAGTTGTCTACACACAGAGAGATGTATACAAATTCTAAAGCGTTGTAGCACATTAGAGTCAGCTAAAGTGCATTTAAGTATTGTGGGCACTTTACAGCGAATTTTAAACACACCCCAACTGCATTTAGTTTACGAAAAGCAAAAAATCATCAAAATTTTTAATTCAATTTAAAACAATGTCTCACTATCTCAATACTGGGATCTTATATGTGAATACATTTGTTTAAGTAAATGTTTTTGCAGACCTTCAGCTACAGCTACTTGGACGATTTCAACACTTTTTACGAAGATTGGTAATAAAAGAAAGAAAAAAAAGGCAAACAGGGGGTCCTGGCAGGTGCATACTCGATTAGTAGGTGCTATTGCCTTTAACGATCAAGTATTCATTATAAGTCATCATTCCACCTTGATTGTAATGGAAGTATGATCCATCCCATTGGGAATTCAATCAGTTTGGTAATCGCGCTACTTATCTACTAGACTATGGCCATGTTGAGGCATTCTTCTAAAAATCATGTTACGTTTGTAGTGCTGCCATATATGTAATTGTTATTATAAAATGTACTTTAATTTTCGAACGTATTTTACAAGGAAATGAAAAGTAACGAAAGGTTTGGTTTACGCTGAATATTTTTTTGTTTTTTTTTTGTTTTTGTTAAACGCTTAATGTACAACTGCCTTTTAGTTTTTGTTTGTGTGCTGTAGATGAAATAACTCTTAAATGTTTTTGTAGATATATATACTAAAGTATAAATGAAATTGAATTTCAATAAATCTTGTAACTCCATCGCCCAAAAACACCGGAGATATGTTGTGGAAAAACCAGTTCACAAAAATTCAAAATTCAAATTTTATATGTCGGAAAAAGGACAAAAAAGTGGCAGAAATACGCAAAATGTGATTAATGTTAACAGTAAACGCGATTTCCGATATGTTCACCTGTCAACTTATTGAAATTAAAATTATGGATTTAGAAAATTTATATAATACTTTAGTCCTAGACTGACACGGTTCCTTTTACAGATATTTCGATTTGGACTCGTTAAGTACATTATAACAAAATTTGGAAAACATTTCTCTTTTTTTTCGTTAAACATTTTAAGGCATTTGAAATATCATAATTTGGAGATGAGATATTAGAAGATTTTTCTTTCTGCACGAAAGTTGTGGACTTAAACGTCACTTTTGAAAGGCATATCAATGTGAAGCAATCTAGCTGTTCATACAACGTCTGTAATGACAAAATTCAAACTTATATAATTTTTCCCTAAAACGAATATTTGCATCAAAATTTATATCAATATCCACTATGACCTTATGGGAATACTTGTGGAAGTGCCTGCTAAAAAAATATATAACAAAATTTTGATTTTTTATCTCAACTTTTTACTGGTGTGAAGTTAGCCCCCACTTGTCTGGCCACCTTTTTGCTCTTTGCTAAAAAAAGGGGTAAATTCACACTTGGTACGTGTCTTTGCTAAGGCAATTGATAATAACGCAGGATGGAAAAATAAACAAAATATTTACGAAAACTAGAAAATATAAACATAAATGAAAAACAAAATCATGCCTTATGTTATAAAAAATATAAAAAATAATTATTTAACAATATTCATCATGCACAGTGCGCTTGTAGTTTGACAAAAATTACAAAGAAATATTTTTAAGAAATAATACACCTCCAGTTTTTTTGATATAACTTAAAGGGTTCGAAAAGCTATCAGAAAAACCTAACTTCNTTATTTATTATTTCATTTTCTTTCGTAAGTCTAGAACATTAAATAGAAAGATAATAACTAATAAGTCTCAGTCCGTCTGTCCGATGCTGTCCCCGGACAAGGTATTTGCCTTCAAACCCTATCCACGCGGATTAAAACGGATTTTTAGCGGAGCGATTTGCGACCATCATCGTCGCCGTTTTAGATAAGAGAGAGGAAGCGGAAACAGCCGTGTTCCCCACTTGCTCTATTTTCTCGTCAGCTAGGTGGTGTTGCCACATTCGGTCGCATTCCAACCCTTCGCTGTGGGTTACTGCCTATTGCAGTAACCGCACAGCAATTAGGGAGGGAAAGCGTGTGGACCAAAACGAGGGTACGACTTTGGTCCTTATAGCATACACCTACTCTAAATTCTATTATAAATTATAATAATAAATAATGTTGTTTCATAATATCAAAATTCAAATCTTGCCTCGGAAATGTTCTTGAAAATCTAAGAATTGCAGCATCTGTTCTAAAGGCGCATAACTCATCAGTTTTATATTTTTCCTAAGAAAATAGAATATATACAATACCTAGTAAAACACATTGCTTATATTGCGAAAGAAGGTCATGTTTACAGATCAGCATAAAAGTGTATAAACATTCTTCATAAACATTGCCTATATGTATATTATATTACGTATAAGCAAATAAAAATAAGCAGGCGACCCTTACATATTTGTAATCGATATTCTCGTTCCCTTTTTCTCTAATGTAAGTGAATTAGAAGACATGAAAATACAAATTCGGCAACAATGTTTGCGATGGCGTAATTGATACGCTTAAATGTGCGTGGGCTAGCGTCGTCAATTCGCACGCACGCATATTTGGTGTTCAAAGAGAATAGAAATAAGTGACAATAAACACTCTATCAGTAAATTAATTTGCGTAAGAAAATCATGCGCGAGAGTAGAATGAAGGGATTCGTAAGCAAGAGCAATCGAGCAATCGAGCAATCTTTTTTTGTAGCATTATGCGTAATGCAAATAAAATCCGCCAATGATTGTAATGATTGATAAGATGTCGTCGATTGTCATATCAATTACTATCATTCNATTTCCCATATACATGAAACACTTAAATCGACATAAAAAATTTTTAAGAAATAATACACCTCCAGTTTCTTGATATATCTTAAAGGCTTCGAAAAGCTATCAGAAAAATCTAACTTCATGATTCAAAGTAGGGGACATCATAGTAAAAAGTGTCAATATGCATCATTTCCTATACGATTATGTGTTCAGCATAATTGTTAAAGCCTCCTAAGTAAGCAGCGCTTTTTCCTTTATTGTTAAACAAAGATATGATGCAATGTAACGACGCGCTCAAAAGATTATGGAATTCTTGCCACATGGACTTCATATTTCATCAAAAACATCTTTAATTACAGACGCATTAGAAGATGATTGCTCTATTTCTTAAGAAAAGAAAATGGATGATAATAATTGATATGACAATCGACGACATCTTATCAATCATTACAATCATTGGCGGATTTTATTTGCATTACGCATAATGCTACAAAAAAGATTGCTCGATTGCTCTTGCTTACGAATCCCTTCATTGTACTCTCGCGCATGCTTTTCTTACCCAAATCAATCTAGCTATAGAGAAATGCATTGATTTCTATCCTATCTGGTACTGGGTACAAAGGGGCCATAGGTCTCCCGTAGGACCTCGGTCATATCTGCTACAGGCTCCAACGGGGCCATAGGTCTCCGGTCCCGAATTTCGTAGGACCCGACCCTACCTGGTACTGGGTCCAACGGGGCCAGAGGTTTCCGATATCGGATTTCGTAGGACCCGGGTCCTACCTGGTACTGGGTCCAACGGGGCCATAGGTCTCCGGTCCCCAAATTCGTTGGACCCGGGTCCTACCTGGTACAGGGTCCAAGGGGCCATAGATCTCCGGTCCCGGATTCCGTAGGACCCGGGTCCTACCTGGTACTGGGTCCAACGGGGCCATAGGTCCCCGGTCCCGGATGTTTGAGCGGAAAATGTTTGAGTGGAAATTTGTTTGAGTGGAAATTGGTTTGAACGGAAATTTGTTTGAGCGGAAATTTGCTTGAGTAAAATTTGTTTCAGCTGAACTTTGTTCGAGCGGAAATTTGTTTGAGCGGAAAAATTTTTGAGGCCCCTATGGCCCCTTTGGACCCAGTACCAAATAGGACCGAGGTCCTACGAAATCCTTGACCGGGAGGCCTATGGCCCACGTACCAGACAGGACCGCAATCTTGAGGTAAAAAGGAATTACTTTCTCTACGCACCAGTAAATTCACCAATTTGAAGGAACAAAATTATAGGTCTCTCTTAGCTTCTCTTCGATCATTGGAAATTGTACAAAGTTTTCACACTACTTTTTAATGTTTTGAATGTTCTCCAAATTCGAACAATAGCGCTTTGAAATCAGATATTCAGGTTGAAAATTCAAGACCGAGCGAATTGTCCTTTCCCTTGTATTAGAAGATAGTCTTCGGTCTATAGAGCATGGGTGCTCAATAACATCAATTTCAGGAGAGATCAAAAATTACCTTGTAGGAAAACAGGGTAATTTATGATCTCTCCTGAAATTGATGTTATTGAGCACCCATGCTCTATATACCAAAGACTATCTTCTAATACAAGGGAAAGAACAATTCGCTCGGTCTTGAATTTTCAACCTGAATATCTGATTTCAAAGCTCTATTGTTCGAATTTGGAGAAAATTCAAAA
>KK351291.1:34410-51246 GCA_000671755.1 Glossina brevipalpis | reverse complement strand
ATGCAAATAGAATCCGCCAATGATTGTAACGATTGATAAGATGTCGTCGATTGTCATACTATCATTCATTTTTTTTTCTTAAGAAATAGAGCAATCATCTTCTAATGCGTCTGTAATTAAATTTCAAAAGGTCTTGCAGTATTGATTGTCAACAAAAAAGAAAAACCAAAAATTATATAAAATAAATTTTATTTGAAGCATTGTCCAGCGTTACCCACCGCATTCTTTCGTTATCCGTCACAGATGTTTTTGATGAAATATGAAGTCCATGTGGCAAGAATTCCATAATCTTTTGAGCGCGTCGTTACATTGCATCATATCGTTGTTTAACAAAAAAAAAAAGCGCTGCTTACTTAGGAGGCTTTACCAATTATGCTGAACACATAATCGTACAGGAAATGGTGCATATTGGCACTTTTTACTATGATGTCCCCTACTTTGGATCATGAAGTTAGGTTTTTCTGATAGCTTTTCGAAGCCTTTAAGATATATCAAGAAACTGGAGGTGTATTATTTCTTATAAATTTTTTATAATGTGGTTTGTACATTGTAATTTTTGTCAAACTACAAACGCACTGTGCATGATGAATATTGTTAAATAATTATTTTTTATAATTTTTATAGCGTAAGGCATGATTTTGTTTTTCATTTATGTTTATATTTTCTATTTTTGTTTAGTTTTCGTAAATATTTTGTTTATTTTTCCATCCTGCTTCATTATCAATTATCTTAGCAAAGTCATTTTTAGCAAAGACGCAAACGTAAAAAATTTTTGGAGGCTAACTTCACGCCAGTAATTTTTTGCACATGTAATCGCTTCAACAACAGACAAACAACTGAGGCAGAATTGCTCAGAATCTAATGCTGATCAAAAAATAAATAAACTTAACGGATTCTTGTCTAATGTACAGCATAAATCTCATCAGCATCTTACGTTAATGGGAATGAAACGAATAAAAACTAACATGAATGAACTCTCTACCCGCCAACTATACGAACGAAGTAGCGCGTGTGCATTAAAACGAATGCAAGATAAAACCCATAATCTTATGTTAATTCAAAGCTAAAGAAAATATCATAAATGTATTGTAATCTTCTATGCTATTTATAAATGTATATATATATATATATATATATATACGCTTTCCGTGGTCTCCAAAATGTATTACTCTTTATTAAAAAAAGCTAACACATCCTTCCGTTCTGAGTAATGGTTTCGTTTCAAAAGTAATAGCAAAGCAAGTATTCATTGGCCCCTGGCCAAAACAGCCCACACAACAAACTAATGCACACACGATGCGATCATAATCATAAGGAAATAAAGCAAAGAAAACTAAGAAAGAAATTATTTTCGCTTTAGATCAAATCATGCCTTTTCTTCTTCTTCATCTTTTTTTTTTTTGTTATTGTAAATTTCTTTGTGGGCAGAAGAAAGTATGTCTCATCAAGAATCATATGCTACAGCACTCTCTACCATGTTTTATAAGTGTAAAAATTTTATAAAATAACTCTAACATATATGGCGGCAAGCGAATATGATGAGGCATACTAACGTCTATAATGTAAATGCCTATAATATAATGCAAACAGAACATACATATGCACACACTTTACATATAACATAGAACCAAATCGAGCAATAGACTTAGCGTAGCTTAAACAAAAAAGTAGATTATCACATAAGCGTTATATTAAGAGTAAAATTATCATTTTCAGTTTCACACTAATTTTGGATGGATACACTTATCACATATGATAAGAAAATTAAATTAAAAATCAAATTTCATGTATCCAAATCAAAAGTTTTCTAGTATTTCAGATAGGATCGACGAAGCAACAACCTGGGTCATTATTTATATTGAGAAAGTTGTCGTATAATTTTCAAGAAACCACCAAAAAAAAAGAAAATATTTCCATTCGCAAAAAATAAAACTATTAATATAAAACTAAGTAAGTGCCGATTTCACTTATAGATGTCTCTCACTCCCATTTCCATGATATCCATAAATGTTATGATCTTCTTCTTCTTATATATGTCAGCTGTCATCCGTATCTAAGTTTACAAGTTCATTGCGTAGATATTTTCTTGAAGTTTTTTTTTTACCTCAACATTAATATGGAGTGCAAGCGCGAACATTTCCGCCATATTTTGCTCTATTATTTTCGTAAAGGAAAGAACGCATTGTAAGCCGCCAAAACGTTACGTGATGTGTATGGTAATGAAGCCCTTAAAGAAAGGTAATGTCGAAATTGGTTTCAAAAAGGTGACCAACATGCAGGTCGACTAGTTCACCTTAATGAGAGTGAAATCAAAACCATCATCGAGGCGGATCGTCATGTAACTACACGGAGATTGAAGAGAAGTTAAATGTTTCACATACAACCATTGAGAAGCATTCAAAATGTGTCGGCCTCGTTAAGAAACTGAATATTTGGGTTCCGCACGATTAGAAAGAAATTCATCTAACAAAGCGCATTAGCGCTTGCGAATTATTGTTAAATGCAATGTATTCGATACGTTTTTAAAACGAATCATCACTGGAGACGAAAAGTGGATTGTGTACAACAAAGTCTATCGAAAACAATCGTGGTGACATGCCTAATGAGTCATCGCAAACCACTTCAAAGGCACATATCCAACAAAAGATGATTTTGCTGTCAATTTACTGGGATTGGAAAGATCTGGTATATTTTGTGTTGCTTCCAAGCAACCAAACCATTAATTCGGAGGTCTACTGTCGGCAATTGGACAAATTGAATGCAGCAGTCAAAGAAAAGCGACCAGAATTGGTCAATCGTAAAGGTGTCATTTTCTACCAAGACTATGCTTGACCTGTCGGCTTGACTTGTTCGGCCACTCAACGAAAATTGATGGATTTTAATTGGGAATTGATGGTACACCCACCATATAGTTCTGATTTTACGCCACCGGATTACCACTTATTTCGATCCATGCCCAAGTCCCTTTGTAGTAAAACTTTCAACTTTCAAATCTCACTTAACTTGACCGAAAATGATCAGACTTTCTACGAGCATGAAATTTTCAAGCAGTCAGAGTGATGGCAAAAATAGAAAATACATTATAGATTAAACTTCATTTCAAGTAAACAAAAGAATCTTTTATTTTATTGAAGAAATCGGCAAATACTTAGTTGCCAACCCAATATAATAAATTATAATTAAAGTATACAAACCTAATTAAGGAAATACTTTTTGAGACTAATTTGAATAAATTTTTGGTGTTTTCTCATTTATATAGCCATTGATGATCAGATAGTAACCCGTTTATGTAGAGGAATATTATAAGCAAAGTTGTGTAACATCAGTTGTGTCGAATTTTGACAATTTAACGGCAAATTCATTATGATTGTTTTAATTGATTTTTGACGCCAAGCCGAACAAATTCGAAAATAAGAAACTAAGAACAAATCTAATATTATAAAAAATAAATAAAGCATACAATTTTGTACAACCCGCTTCGCTATCTCTGCTATTTAAATAGTTTAGTCATTATATTCAACGTATAATTCCAATTTCTTTTTATTTTTTTTTATTTTTTTTTTAAGAGATATTCGATAAATTTAATATACCTTATACGAAGAATATGAAACAAAAAACAACAACAACAAATTTGTTAGAATGCAACTCTTTTATCTATAATTGTTAGAAATATCTACAAGCAAACGTGTAATAAATGCTTATGTTGACAATCTCGACGTTATTTCATGTTCTAGTGGAAAATATACACAGAACTCTTCCTAACCGCAACCGCAGCCACAGTAATAGCAGAACTTTCATAATTGTTATTTTTTATAATTAAATCGATGTTTGCATATATATAACATATATATACATATATATAGATATATAACATATATATATATATATATATACCAGAAAGAAAATAAAGTAAAAGAAAAATATATTATAAAGCAAACAACAATAATGATAAGATGATAAAAGTGTTCAGAGTATTAAAATCTTGTGTACCCTTCATCTTCATATCTTATATAAAAAACAAATAAAGCAAAAAAAAAACTTTTAATCATACTGGCTGTTTCAGTTAGCTGATAATATTGAATTGAATTTAAGAACGAAATCTCCTCGTTGTAATTAGCAAGTCTTTAATAATTGAATAGTTGAAAAGTTTTCTATTATATATTTAGATCTATCATTAAAAAATGATTTCGTTTGTATTATATATACATATACAGAAAGAATTAATACTTTATATTTATTAAGCGGCAATCTTGCCAGCATTTTAGTATCGCACTCTCTTAGATCTGCTTATATGGTTCGCATTTTGCATCGCATGGATGCATGCTCGAATGCCTTTTTTTATGTAAGGATATCCATCGGGTTATACCAAACGACAGATCCGTATAAGATTATTGATTTTACTACACCAACGATTAGCTGGTCTCCTGATTTGTTTGGGTCCTTTTGTGTTGGGCATTATACACGTTATTGTCTTTACTGCATTTGGGGCTTTCTCTTCAACATGTCTGAGACGCACTTTAAATAACAACTGGTAGTCGACCATGATACCTAGGTATGATACCTAGCTTTCCAATTGCGATTTATGATCGTATTTCGATTTCATTGACTTCGAGCATAACTCTCTCTACTCTTTTCGTAGACATTATTAGCACCGCCTCCGTTTTTAGTTCCGCTAGGTTCAGCGTTAGGCATAAAAGCCTCACGCGTATTATTTCAATTGTATCATTTCTAAACTTCACTGTACATCCTGTAGCTGCTTTGTTATACTAACACGCCAATATTGTCTGCGTATCATACCACATTGTTGGCTTCCTTTGAAACTGTCGAGCATGATATGCTATCGTACATAATGTTCCACAGTGTTTGCGATTGCCTTTTTCACTAAACACTTTTCGCTTTACTATTGCTCCATCGCATGGATTCTTAATGTGAGCCATGATTCGGTTCGGCACGTTATTAGCCGGGCTGTCTATTGGTATATTTTCCCAGCCAGCACATGAATAGCTCTTGAGCTAAGGGTGTTGGGTTTCCATCTGGGTCCAGTTAGGGGGGCGTCTCGGTTTATTGCTCATTTCGTCGCAAATTATGGCGAGATGATCGCTAGATGTTTGTACCACGATATTAGCCTTATTTCCAGTTTTCTCTTGCCACCAATGCACCATTTTCGCAAACATCACATCGATTACGGATCCGAAACCATTCCCACCAAAGTTTTGATGCTTCCCCTTGTTAAGAACTACAAGGATCAAGAGAGGCTGTTAATTCTAACAGCACTCTTCCTTTGCCATTGCATCCATTGACTACCTCGCTCTAATCAAAGGCAGCTTCTGCCTGCAAGAAGAATCGTCTATGAGTCTTTCCTTGGTTTTTTTACGTATAGCATATATGCAGGAATTATTAGTCCTGGCTATGGTACAGTGACTTTGCTCATAGTGTTTTTAGGGCAGCAATTATCTTCGTCTCCAGGCGGCACACGCTGGCATTCTCTTCAAAGAATTTGCAGCAGCACTTACTTCCACCTTTTTTCTTCATGTGACACGATGGCTTTTTCACAATCCATTTTAGGGCAGCGGAATAAATTACAGTAAATAACTTTTTTCGCTTTTACAGCTAAAATGTGACTGCGCTAAGCTTTTTTATCGTTTGCTTTGTTCTTTTTATATTTTGAGCGGTAGCACTTAACGACCCTAGCAAAAGTTGAAAAATCCTACAAATGACGAAAGAAATCAACAAAATGTTTTTTCTTCTTAATCAGTTTTACATTATTGCATCACGAGTGAATCAGGGTACATAGTTCCGAAATTTCAGGCGCTTCCTAACCCTAAATTTACAAATAAAACGACAAATTTAATTTACTTCCTTATGTCGCTATTTTAAGCTTAAAGGCACATTTCTATTGTCTCTTGCAGTTAATAGTTGTTCAGAAACAATTATTTTTGTTTTTTTAGTTATTATAAAATAACAATTTTGTTATCTTATATTTATACGCGAAAATAAATGCATAAATAAATTTCTCTTTAAGTTTTTAAATATGTAATTATAATTTTTGTTTTCGTTTTTGGTTTTTTTTTATTTATTATTTCTGTTAAATAAAAAATTAAATGAAATTACATTGAAAATTTAATTTGTAACTTTTCATACATAAAATATTGGTTAAATTTTTAAATTTCTGTTACATATATATATATATATGTATATGTATGTTATTATGTGTTCCACATATCAAGAGTACAACAAACAACATCACTTTTCATATAAATGAATTTCCTTTTAATTTCAGTTTTTTTGTTTTATTTTTTTTTTTTTCAGTAGGAAACAAAAATCGTTGTTATAGAGAACGTATACCATTTGCCAGTGACTTTTTTTATATGCTAACACTCATCCGCACATACGAATATATATACATACATACATACGCAAACACACACACACGCACTCAGGCATCCGGCACATAAATGCTTGCATGTATTTATACAAGTAATAATAATTTTGTGTTTCTGTGCCTGGGTGTGTTTGTGAGTGCGAGTGCGGGGGCGGATCAAAAAAAAAAAAACAGAAAAATTAGTTATTAAAAGCATTGTTCACGCCACTCAAATGGACGTACTCTGATGGCAAATTGTTTGCACATTGGTAGGGATTACAGTTCATTCAGTTCGAATTATAATCCTGTTCATATATATATATATATATACACACATACATATATATATATATATATACATATGTAATATTATTTCAAATTTAAACTATATATTTATTATATATTTATACTCGGCTGTACGCTATTTCCTGCCTAACAAAAAGCAGGCTCTAAGAACTGCGAATTTCTATTTTGCGAATATCTCAGCATATATATGTAAAAAAAAAGAGAATGAAATACCAAGACTTGTTTGGAAGTTGCGACTATCTAAACGATCCTATGATAATTGTATGTTTTCTTTATTCTAAAAGTAGTTTCTATATATTTTCCTTTCATATATTCCTTATATATATTCCTTACAAGTAATATAATAACAATAACAAAAAATATAAAAATAAAAATCTTTTGGAAAATGTCAATATTACGTATTTTAGCGCATAAGAGAAAGGAAAAACACAATACGCGAAAATAATAATCAGCAAAATTACAATTTACCAAAATTCAATATTGCAGTGACCTAGATATTATCAATAATTACGATGAACAACATATTTAAAAATTATTTTGATTTTTAGCTTTTTTGTTTAAAATAAAAAAAAAAAATTTATGTATATTATATACAATCACTTCATTTAATGCTTTCCTAAATTAAATATTTTACATTAATTATAGGAAATTTAATTTCAAAAATTTTTTAATTACATCAAACGCCCGCTAGCACTAAAGCATAAGGCAAAAGAAGAATTTTGGCTTTTTTAAATTTAAAAAAAAATATTTTCGTTTCATTGACATTTTATTTGATATTCTTTTTTTTAGTTTTTCCAAAAATAATAAATTTTTTCCAATTTTTCAAAATGTTTTCAAAAATTTTTACTATTTTTTACATCATTTTTCTGATATTGATATGAATGCTTAAAAAAAAAAAAAAAAAAAAAAAAGAATTGTTTTAAGCATAAACGAAATTTCAAATATTCGAAATCTAATTAACATTTTCGTAATAGATTTGAACTCCTTCTTGTGATCAACTTAAGCTGATAATGACAATGGATTTGTCTGAAAAATGCCACCAATTAGTGTAGATTGTGTATACAATTTTTCATTCATTATGACAACATTAAGAGATCAACATAAGTATAAAAGAATATATAATGATACCATAAATTGTTTCTAATTCATTGACACTGCAATTAAGTAAAAGGTAAGAGTAAGCCATTAACGAGCTGCAAACTATAAATTTTCAATTTATACAATCATATATAATCGCATACAATTTCTTACGTTCGGAACTAATGAATTCTATATAATAGTTACTAAGCAAATGATGATGTGGCAGCTGTAAAAGAAATCGTAATAATGAGAGATCTACCTAAAATATTATGTGTTTTATGTTTGGGTTCGATTTGACAAGTAACAAATCTCGAAACAAGAAATACTGAAAGTATGATACTTTTATGATAGAGCAAATAATTTCAAAAATCGTATTAAAGATTCGAAAAGTGTCCAGCATATCGCAGCAAATATGTTATGTATCTCTGTACGACAACTGTGTCAGCAACTACTTCTGCTAAGCTTTTCGAAAGTTCTTTGACAGTTTGAATTGGATTTCCATCCAATACATCTTGCAATTCATTGCCTTTAAACTTTTTTATTATCATCATCATTATTATTATTATTTATTATTATTATTGTTATTATTTGTTATTATTATTTATTATTATTATTATTATTATTATTATTATTATTATTATTATTATTATTATTATTATTATTATTATTATTATTATTATTATTTANTATTATTATTATTATTATTATTATTATTATTATTATTATTATTATTATTATTATTATTATTATTATTATTATTATTATTTATTATTATTATTATTTATTATTATTATTTATTATCATCATCATTATTATTACTATTATTATTATTATTTTTATTATTATTATTATTATTTTTTATTATTATTATTATTATTATTTTTATTATTGTTGTTACGAAAATCACAAACTAGTAAAACAACTACAACAATTTGATGGAGAAGAAATTCCTTTGAATGTGATACCTAACGCCATCATAAAAAGACATATTTGCAGTTGACAATAAAAGCAAAGATTGACAAAGAATTTCCCTGAAATCTGAAATGAAGGGGATTAATGAAACTACGTATTCGCAAGTATCGCAGAAAGAGACGCAGAAATTGTAATTTTTGTAGGGTTTGTAAGCAGAGCATTTTGCGTAAAACAAACAGTTGACTAGAAATATCAGAAAAGTAACCAAGAGTTAAAAAGAAATAAGTCCTTTGTAATAAATTGTAAAATAATTGAGATTATAAATAATACTTCTTAATAAGTAAAGAAATTGTAAATAACCAAAATCTAAGCGTTTTCACGATCTAGCGATACGAACTGTGATTTAAAAGTAAAACACGAAAGGCAGTTTTCGTAACATTATTATTATTATTACTATTATTATTACTTTTATTATTTTTATTATTACTATTATTATTATTATTATTATTTATTATTATTATTATGATTATTGTTATAATCTAGACTAATGAAATGAATTCTTAGATTAGAGAGATGAGTTGAACACTAGAGCAACACAAATTATGAGCTTGTTGATGTTTTTTCATTTATTCGTTTAAAAAATAGATTTGAACCCACGTGTACTGGCTTGCCAGAGGCGCTTCTTAACAATTCAGCCGCGGTTATGACCCTCAAACTTTTTTAGTTCTCCAAATCGTTCTATGTTTTTGACACCAAAACATCATTTTTATGCCGTTGAAACCAAAATCGGCAATTGGGATATCAAAAGTTTTTTATAGGCTTCGGCAGGAAATTTCTTCAAATCAAGCTACAAAAGTAAGTAAGAAGCATCTTTATACAAATATATACTAAATGGAAATTTGTTGTTGTTATGTAGAGAAGGTTCAAACTCATCGAATTTAATTATTATGTACACTTCGCATTTCTTTATCATTGTTGCCTGTAACATATGTATTTTGTAAAAGTTTTCCAAGTCCAACTTTTACTCGAATTAACACTCAAGCATCCATATTTTTCATATCTGGCCTTTATACACATATGTCATAATCGTGCTCGTTTCAGTTTTCCCTCTCTCTTGCTTTCACACTTTTCGTTTTTTGCAAGACATAATCTTCGCCGCCACAGATTCTTTTACTAAAAAATGTTTAGTACAGAAATCTATCATCTTATTATTTATAGAAGTTTTACATTCACCGATGTGAACATAAATTATGTATTTGAGTTATTAGAATATGTTTCAACTACCCCTATAACTAGGCTACAAAATTCAAATATTTCGATTTAAAACATTAAAATGAAATCTAGAAACTCTTTTATAAAATTCAACCTTTTGCGGATATGCTTAGCATTATTCAAAATTAACAATCCTTGTAGAAGATAATGAAATTTACTTTTCAATATTTTTCTATGTTGTCTTTAAAGTAGGACCAATGTTTCAGGATACAACTACAGCTCGAAACGAAAGCTTTCCAAATTCTTTTCAGTTCTTTTCAATTAATTAAATAAATAAGAAGTCGAAATACTGCGTTATGAGCCACGATAAGCTTATGATAAAGCAGTTTCACATATGAGATGTAAATAATGTTAGTGTACACATAAGATGTATATAAAATGCATAGATTAGTTCTATTAAAATTTTTCTTTCTCAATAATCAGTAATTATTCATAAAATTAAGTTAGAATTACAATTAATCCTAAAATCAAATGTGAATTTATTTTTTTTGCCTTTTTTTTGTACACAATTATTGAAATTAGTTTAAAAAATTAGCGCAAGTATGTAACTCATTTAACATTAAAGTTATTAACAGGCATTAACAAAAAAAAAATTCAAAACCCCAAGATAATTACTTATCACTTTGAGAAATGCAATGTAATTCTTCGTTGTCGCAATCGCGAGCACACAAACGCACGCTTTCAAACGCAAACAAAAACACTTTAATTTATTACTTCCTTCACTATCGCAAATATCCGGATTTTCATGCTTTATAAAGCAAGAAATTAATGATGCATATCTTTAGTATACGATTTAAATAAGTTTTTGTTAATCAATTTTAAAAATTTCACTTACAAATTACAAGTAAAGGAAAAAAGCATTCATGAAAAATTTAAAAGAAAAAAAAAGAACAGTACACGTGGATTCAAATCTCATTGCGATAGACTTTTTTCATAAAAATTAAAAAACACCAACAAGCCGATAGTCTAAGCTGCTAGTGCACTCATCTCTAGTCTAAGAATTAATTTCATTAGTCTAGAGTATAGTCTAGTATAATAATAATAAAAAACAAAAAAAAATTTTTTTAAATTATTTTTGAAAAATTTGTCCAAATTTTTACGAAAGTAAGTATGAATGACTTGATAACAAAATTTATATTCTTTAAAATATCTTTGTCCCAACACGAACCTCTTCTATACAAACAGAAATAGTACTATGGACATTTCTCATATAAACCCCAATAACTTATAAAAGTTGGTCATAAGAAGCCATACAAAAAAACGCTAGTCTATGGGATATAAAAATAATTCCAAACCACGCTACTTTTGTCCCGCTCAGTAACGACTTCTAGCATACCTCATTCATCCACTCTCTTCTCTCTTACTTTATTGATCTATATTTAGTTAAAAGTTGCACGCTCAAGCTATCAAACGTAACGTTTAAAATCTTTTCGATTTTAATATTAAAAATATGTTATCGGTGAAACTGTATGAGTATTTTAAGTTTTCTGATACACTACTTTCTTTAGCCACCTTATAAATGATTCCATAATTAACTAGTTTTTGATGTAAATGAACTTGTCTTAATGCAAATCCATAGCTTCTTCACAAGAATTCCAACTTCGTAAAGCCTGGAATCATTTTAATGAAATTCAATGGAGAATTTCCTAAATAATTAAGTTTTATTTTGTCATATGTATTTGCAATTGAGTAAATTTTTTTACACAAAAGTTTTTCATATTAATCAATTTCTTCACTCGATAGTACACGTTGTACACTTCGTGAATAATATATTATAATCCAACTTTCAATTAGATGATTTACTTGAATAAACTGTAATATATGCAATTGGATACGTAAACTAACTTCAACCGAAATGAGCGAGTAGTCTTCTTTTTCATACGCAATCACTATCCTGGAGAGTCATCAAGTAACTTTTGATTATCGCTTTCTGTTTCTGTAAAAGCGATAATCCAGAATAAAATGGCGTTAGCTATGAAGTACGCTGTCTTTTAAAGTCACGTTTATGTGAAAGATCAGCTGTAAAAACAAAATTTCAAGAAATCTTAATAAATTGTTCGTTCACTGCGCCTACAAAATTGAATTATTTTTTATATTATAAATGATATTATTTCTTGAAATTAAATTTATGAATTAAGTATAAAATGAAAGGAAAAAATATTATTTGGTTTTTCCTAAAAATATTGAAATTCGCATTTATGTTATTTTATGGTCTAACACAAATCATGTTTTTGTTGAATTTTGCCGTAAGTTATTTATAAAAAGCAACCGAACTTCAGCTTGCCTCTCATTTTCAGATATGTTATCGCACAATTATTGATAACATTGTCGATTCAAAAAAAAAAAAACGTAGCGATAATCAGGGTGTACATGATAGCCCCTTGATTTTTATAAAAAAAATTTCATTTACGTGCTCAAACTATGTATTTTTCTACAAATTTTGGATGTATGCTAATCCGTGGTTAAAGGTACCTTATAAGAAAAAGTTTTAATTTTGAGTTATTTTTTTCAATTTTCGCCATACTTTATATTACTCGCTTAAAATATTCTAGTTTCCGTCCGATTTTCTTTCGCCCTTTGTCTGCTAATATCCTTGCTAATGTTTCGGAAATGTTATGAAGGCACACATTGACAGAATCCGAATCCATTAGCAAAATTTAGACGATCCGTTAAATTCAAAAATTTTATATCTACAATTAGTAGTGTTTAGCCATTAATTACGTTTCGCCAATCTAATATAGAAAATGCCTGGATTAAAATAACAACTCGAATTAGACAATTTTGCAAAAAATGTCTTTGCAATACCTGCAAAACTTAAAAATAAAAAACGCAACTTCCAGAGTGACCGCATTAAATATCTGTATGAAATTTGAATACCAAAGGAAATACATATACAGGGTTTCACTGTTCTTTCTAGCTTATGAGCATGAGCAAATAAGCAGTGCTATTGTAAATTAATTTATTAACATAGGTGAAGTCGACAACACTGGTCGTTGGAGAGAGCACAAACTTTCAAATTTGAAAAATTTTATTAAAGAAAATTCTACTAAAATTCTAAACAATTTCCGTTAAAATGGAAAATGAAGATATTGCCCGCCAATTGAATAAAAACGCAAAAAACAGCAAAGTCAATAAAATTAATATTGACTTATACAATAATAGTAAAGCGAGAGAAGAATTAATTGACAAGCAGAACCGTTATGACTGCGCAGAGGTAACAAATGCTAAATATGGAAACACTACGATTTTTTTCTGAAATGTAACATTTTTCATAGTTGTCTCGAAGTAATAAATGCGGATGTGGCGTGGCATTATCTCCTCAAAAATTGAGAAAATTGAACAACTTTCTCATCTATCAACCCGATTTTTCTTACTCTAACGCCCAGGATTTTTTTGAAGAATTCACTAGTTTCCATGAAGTTTACTCAGACTCTGAGGAAAGTGACTGAAAATTTTTCTTTCCTTCATTTTGTCATCCATTCAAAATTATTGAAACCAATGATTTCTACTAATACATAAATTTTTCTCCTTTTTTTTTTCTTTTTTTTTTTTTTTTTTTTTTGATACTAAATGGCGTTTTATTCGATTGTATGTGACGTTTACTTTTTGAACTTAAATAAATCGGTATTGTCGTTTAGTGATTTCATGCGTGAATTCTTAAATTATTTCTGACTCATGCTGTTAAGTTCAAAGCATATTAAGTCTATTCTCATCTTATTTTGCGTTGGATAATCCTATATTGTTAACCTTTAGAAATAGAAAAAAAAAGTATAAAGTAACGTGGGTTAGGGTATAACACACATGATATAATGCCGAACTAAAGTAATGTATTACGTGCATGGCAGAGATGATATTTTTGGTAATACAGTGGTGCTTTTTTTTAAGAAGAGTTTTCACAAAAACCTATTTTAGAGTTGCTTTTGTATAAAAAATAGCTGTAAAAAAAACCGTAAGCAAATCGAAATTGTTCTTTTACCGTAGGTGCGAAATTCAATTATTTTTTCATATTTAAAATTATATTATTTCTTGAAACTGAATTCGTAAATTAAGTGTACGAAATTCATACAGTTTTTCATATTAAAAATTATTTTTTGATATATTGTTTTCTTTGCCTAAAATTTATTAAATAAAATAAAAATGAAAACGGTGGATCTACGTTGGTTTGTATAGTTTTTTTTTTGTTCATATGTATTATAATAGGTATAATAATAATGTTGAGCTTAACCTATATAATCTTCCTCTAATATATCAATATATTTATTTCCATTCAACAGGCTTACGGTGTTTCATTTTTGTGTACGACATAAAAAAAGTTAACAACTATTAATTCCTTCGAATTAGATTGGAATTGATTTTGTTGTTCCAATTATCTTTTAAGGGTTGTCCAATTTCTTTTACTTAAACTGTCATTTTCTGTTCATTTTCCTCTTTACAGCAACGACGTTTCAGCGCTAGGAAATAAGTTTTTATTAACAATAATGCAAACTATGTATAACTTCCCACTAAATGACACCTCCTTAAATATTTCATCCGATTTTTCACGTTTCTTTATCCCTCTCTGCTGCTGTTTCAGAATTCACATTGAACCACTGGCTGCCATTGAATTAGTTTCACCATTGCGTTGGCTACAGCAGTGAGAAGTAGTAGAATCCGGAATAAGAAGAGAGAAAAAGGAAAAAACTTATACTTTCCAAAATAAAAATAAAAGAGAAACAAAACAAAGTGAATGGTTAAGCAAAATAAGAAAAAATGCAAATAAAAAAAAAAAAAGTAAAAATAAAAGAACTTATATATGTTATCTAAATGATTCATAGTTTACTTTACATTTAGAAAAATTTGAATACATGTTTTCATTATAAATCTTGGTAAAAAATATACGTTTATATAACTATTTCTTCAAACTATTCACTTAATAAGATATAACGACAACAGGATAGCTTTTTCATCACATTTCGATAAGCAGATTATTTAATGTATATGAAAGATTGCAGTCAGCCATTCTGTAATTCCTACTAACAATTTATCTATTTGTAGGAGTATATGTCAAAATTTATATACACTATTTAGAGAGGGGAAAAACACAAACGTTTATCCTAGAAGTTTTTCATTATTATTTATAATTTCTATTATATATTCATGTATATGCATGAATAAAATGAATTCTTAATGTTTTATGTAAAGAAAATTTTAACAAATAAATATTTAAAATAAATTTAGAATTAATTACAAAAAACTTTTTAACAAATAAATATTTAAAATAAATTTAGAATTAATTACAAAAAAATTAAAAAAAAAAAAAGACTTGTAAAAGTCAATCTAGAGTAAATAAGGTTTTAATTATTTCTTTGGAAGTGTAGATGGGCAAAATTGTACCATCAATTTTCGATTATCGTGCATACAAATCGGCTTCTTCATTTACAAATAGGCCGCAATGACCTGGCACCCAGATCAGATAGCAATCCTTGATGGGAGATTTATTCAAATTTCTATATACTTCAAATACATATTGACTATATGGAAAATAAAAGAAAAGAAAAATTATTTTTCCTTTATTCATTTTTGTCGAGAAGGTGGAAATAAATTTACTTTTGCTGTTTTTTTTAGTTTTTATTTTATTTGAATAATTGGTTTTTATTTTCTTATATATTTAAACTTTTTTTGTTACTTATTTATTTTTTGTTAAATTTCACTAGAAAATTTACTGTTTTTTTACAAGAGCTTGTTTTACTTTCAACTGTTGTGTGTGCCGTTTTGGTTATTGTTGTTGTCTATGTATGTAAATTATTGATTAAATGGTTTTATACCCACCTCCACAGGATAAAGCCTTACATTAAATATAATAAAATCTATCTATTCGATCTCCTTCTGTTCATAGTGTTTGAATTCACGAATTAAAGCAAAGACTTGCTGAAAATATTTCAACAAATAAAATTTGTTTAAATAACATGAAGCTTTTAAGAGATTAAAATTTGAAATATTCGCTTAACAGATATACATTGATAGTTGAGATTAACTATCATCTTTATTTTTCAACATTTCAACATTTTTCAAACTACCGTATAGCCGAAGAGATAACGAATTTTTGAATTACATATTATTCATTCGCAAATTTCAATTTTATAACGGAAATAACTGATTAAAATATAAAATTTATTGTAGATTTAGTCTAGATCTAGTCTCGATCTCTGTGATTTAGACTATACCTAGTATTGAATTATTTATCGAAAAACCAACCAAAACGTTGTTTGGCTGATAAGACACCTGTTCGGTCCTAGGGGGTGGGTAATTAAGATTAGCCATGCGGCGAATTATTTTCATTTTAGTTAGTTTTCTTCATAAATTACTATTAGGGCTAATGGAAAGACAGTCGAAACGGGTTGCGGCAAAGAGAGGAGAAAGGCAAGGCGGGGGTATTTCTTTGATGTTTTATTAATTTATGTATCGTTTAACTTAAAATTTTATTGCTAAAAATTACATTCAAACTGTATTTAACTTACTTTTGAATTTTAAAAAAAATGTTTACTTTCTTTCCTTTGTTTGTTGAACTTAGCTCCATAAACCCTTAACTGAAACTAGGGGTTTAAAAATTTTGTTTTAAAGAAAATAATTTACAATTTTTTTTTTACTTTTCTATTTGGTTTTTATATTTACAAAATGAAATTTTTTTTTCTGTTAATTCTTCTGTTTATAAATATCTTTAACAAAATTATTTAATGTATATTTAATAACTTAAATTTACTTTTGCAAAAATAAATTTTGGAACCCAATAAAAATTTTTAATTTTCTAAGTTCTATGTATTGATTGATTGATTTCTAGGACTAACTTAATCATATAGTTTTAGAATTTTTATTTGCATTTGTTTTTCATTTTATTATTTTTTTTTTTTTTTTTTTTTTTTTTTTTT
>KK351291.1:0-34117 GCA_000671755.1 Glossina brevipalpis | reverse complement strand
CAAAATCATGAAAATTCTAAGAAATTCTAGATATAAGAGAAAAGTCAAAAACAACAATAAAAATCAAGAAAATTTAACAAAAAAAAAAAAAAAAAAAAAAAAAAAAAAAAAAAAAAAAAAAAAACAAAAAAAAAAAAAAAAAGAACACACCTGAAGAATTCAAATATAAATTTTCTTTAGTTTTAAAAATTTTTTAACCTAAAATTTTGAACAGAATAAAATTTACGGCTCTTTTAAACATACCGCCTTAAATATGCCCCTCTTTTCCAAAAAATGAGTGATTACAAAAATCATCATCGTATGTTATAATTTCACTTAAAAGTTTTGAAAATGGACAGCTAAGAAAGACTATATTAGTCACAAACCGAATTTTGAACAATAAACAGCAAGAAAAAATCCACCTTACGGCAGATTTTTGATAACCATCACGTCATATACATAAAACTTTTTTTTACTCTGTTGAGTGCGACAATGTTAGTTAATTGAACTTTAATATTTTTAATATAACCTGCCTGCTCTAACGACAGGAAATGTTTGTATCAAGTTTTCGACTGGTACGTCGTACGGACGACAGCAATTTAAGGCTTTTTGCTGTTATAGTAATGGCGAGATGACATCCATTCATGATTAAAGAATTTAAAAAAAGATATTATTAAATAATTATGGACTTTATACCTCGCTTGCCTTAACCACAATACATTCAATACCTCTCTTTTATATCCATCATCGAAATATAAGCATATCCTAGATTTGTATTTCGATTTGTAATACTCAGAAATACGAATCAGAGATCGTATAAGGTATATATACTCTTGATTAGTGTAAGAAGCTATACAGCTTTGGGATTGTTCATCCAAGTACCCGTTGTTCGTTGTTGGAACGTTTACGATGCTTACGAAAAAGTTGAGATAGAAGGCTGAAACGAAGCACCCATAGTCTTTGTTGAACCTAGTGGAAAAATGAATGTAAAAAATTGGCAATGTACTGTCTCTAAAATATATAGATCTAAGGCCTTCGAAACGTATGACAATATTTCCAAACGCCAGCTAAAAGTCCCATCGAAATAATTGTCTATTTTGTAATTCTAAAATATTGGCATGATGTGGTGGATATCTAAAATTCGCCTAATAACGAATATAACTTTTTTTTTTTTTTTTTTTTTTTTTTTTTTTTTTAAACGTTTCTGAATCTATTCAAGAAATTCCTGATCACAATCGGACATATGTACATAGGTAAAACTCGAAATTTGTTACTAGGATGGTTTTTGACTTAATGGGAAATAGGGCAGCAGCATAAACTGGGTGTAATGTTAAGGAATAGGTTTCGAAGATCATATATGGGGAACATAAATTTCTTATCGAAACAATACAAACTGTTGATTATAAATCGATCTTGCATATCTATATTTTCATACATAAATACGCAAATATCTGTAAACGTATTCTTGACCAGTTTGACACTCCGAGCTCGTCTAATTTGGGCTACTTCTTTCCTGAATTTGCGAAAGTGCTTTGAATAAAGAGAAAGAAAAAAGAAGACTAAAATGAGGTAAAATGTCTATAATTCATAGCCGCGTCATAAAACGTAGAAGACGGTGGAAAAATCATATACATCCTATGCGCGTGTAAGGCATCAAGAAAAAATTGAAATATGCGTTTGAAAAAAAAAAAAAAAAAAAAAAAAAAAAAAAAAAAAAAAAAAAGCAAAAAGTCATCATTGTTTGCCTTAGGGAAAGTCTTTCCACATTCAGCAACTGAAACGTATAAACGATGAAATTGAAAAGTGATTAATTAACGAAGTAAATGTCATATAAGTCTGCCTTAAAAGTTGTAAGTTGCAAATTATTCCTTATCACAGCCCTTTCTTTGTTGGAAATTGTGTCATAATTTTAAACAGATATTTATTATGAACTGTAAATTATAGCTAATTATGAGCGAATCAAAATAATTTTCAAGTTTTACCTATGACAGACCGATCAATTTAAGGAAGCTTATGCCAAAATTTCAAATTTCTATTTCAATTTTTTGAACACCAAATATTCTAAAAACAAATCACAAACAAACGAAATGTTAAACGAACGAACAAAGTCAGATCGATTCAGATTTTTACGCTGATCAAGAATATCCATGCTTTTTGGTATCTCTGGTAGGTATTTCAGAATGTCACCTAGTATATCGCAATTGATTCAAGAAATTTCGTCCAAACAACAATAACATCCATCGCCTTTGTTTTTAACTTGAGTTCTTCTACATTCAGGTATGCTCTAATATAAATACCAAAAAACTTTCCTAAACAATTCAATATTTGAAGATCCTTATTTATTTCAGACTTAGTCGGAAAATCTTTAAATACTTTTGATCTACTAAGCCTACTACATAAAACGTTGCCACATATCAAGGGAAGAAACATATCTCTCCTAGACAGCTGAACTCAAAACTCATGTTCAGATCTTAAGTTGCTAAATGCTTTTCAAAGCATTTTTTTATCCATTAAAATTTTTTCCCAATTTTGATTATTTTCAGAATTACGTAAAAGACCTCAAAGAACTTATAAAGAAAAAAATTTCAATTTCCAAAAATTTAAGATCTGTTCATCTACATTATTTTTTATATACCCACCACCGAATGTGAAGGGTATAATTCATTTTGTCATTTGGTTTGTAATTACCAAAAGGAAACTCCGGAGATCTCACATAATATATATATTCTTGATCAACAAACAACAAATTTATAATCGATCTAAGAATGTCCGTCTGTCCGTCTGTGTAACGTCGGTGGTAAATATTCTCCTAGCCGCAAAAATGAAGATATCGGCTTCAAATTTAGCAAAAACATTGGAAATTTTTTCATTGCCACGCCCACGTATGACAATTTAGTCTTTTACCCTTTTTTAAGATAAGGGTGGTGGGTATAAAAGATTCGGCAAAGCCGAATATAACTTTCTCACTTGTTATAATATGAACGTATTCCTCCCGTCGATTCGTGAACAACAATTTAATTACTTATTGGCGAATGTTTTATACACGAGATTTTGCTAAAAGTTATATTAAAAACATTTATATAAAGGGCGCGGACGTGATGAAGAAGTTAGTTGAGATAATTACATTTTTCTTGTTTTTAGTAAAATGTATGTTTCAAACATAACATATAAATGTAAACCCGACTTTTAAAAAGAAAAAATAGCTGTGATCAAGAAGAAGAAACATCAAAATTAATTTTAATTAATGTATTTATGAGCGAATAATTATGAAAAGTAGTCCAGCATGTAACAAAGTAAGTGAGACCACATCGACTTTGTTTTTTTTTTTTTTAAATATTGCCGCTGTTTGTATCATTTCGCGCTAATTTATAAGTAATATTGATCCATTCAATTTATCCTAGTTGTCTATTTCGGTATCTCAAATCGGAAAATATAGAACATAGACCGTTTGAATAATTACTATCGCAACTCTGCTCGCAATGATCTTTCTGATTCTTTTTCCGAAAACAATCCTTTCTTCAGGCCTTTTTATGTTTTCTTTTTAAGTCCATTCTAAATTTAAAAATGAAAATAAATTTAAATTATTTATCTATTTTCCCACTGCTCCCATATGAAAGGGTGGTCTTAGATAGAAAAAAATCAAACCCTTGTAGTTGAGAAACATAACCTACTATAATGCCTTTTTCATCATAAAGCATTATAAACTGCACTTTATTTCCATACAAAGACTCGCTTTCCATAAATCTTATATGGCGTACGAAAAATAGAACAATATGATCCAAATTAGCGGAGGGAATTTATAACGAAAGTCACACATGTAAAGCTTTAGTTTCTATAAGAAAGTTTATATGATATGGAAATTCAAAAAATCGTCCCATCCCACCCAAACTTTTCACATTTATTCATGCAAATATATTCCTTTTCGCAGATGTGCGTCAAGAAATATATATATATATATATATATATATAAATATTTTTACGTAACGATTTATTCAAAATAGGACTTTTATCAGGTGTGCGACCGTAAAAGTAATCCGTTTTAATCCATTCTAGGTTTCCGAATTTGGGCCAAAATAAAACACTGTACCGAATTTGCAAGACTACGATCTTTTTCTTAAAAAAAAAAAAAAAAATACACCGGAGCGGGTATCACATTTATAAACTCACATTACATCAACCATCGTAAAACACGGTTATAATTTTACTTTTGGAACTCATCTATTTTAAAATTAGAAACTTAAGCTGAGGCGCCTCATTGTTTTAAAGCATGGTCGTTAAGCTTTAAGAGTAAACGTAGCTTGAATTTGACCGGCAGGAAAATATTTTTTCTTGGGCAACAGATAAGTAACATAATCTAGGCGAATCAGTTAAGAACTTAATATATTAGTTCCATTTCTATCTCAATTTTTACTACCATGATCATCACGACAACTGACAATAGACGGATAAACATAGCTAACTCGATTTGGCATCTGATACTGATCAGCAATTTATGCAGATTTTATGAGGTGTGAAAGAACAAATTAAGTATGCAGCTGTATCCATCGATGGAGGATAAAAAAGGAAATGAAAAATTTTATAAAAAGGAATGGCTCGTACATTGTGAATAATATTCATTTGCATTCCTCTGCCACAATTTCAGGGACCATATAATTGACAATTGCACTCAGTCAGTTACGAAACGTGATTTACTTGAATTAATACAAAAATTTTATTATAACATATTATAACCAATCGATCAGCGTAATACATTCAACATTTAGCTGTACAATATACACCCAAGCGACAGGACGCTGACTAGCTGCAAGGAATTACAATTTAGTGCACAATGCTACCTTACCATCTACTAACATATGTTTGGCTATTTTAGAAGTGAACATGTAGTACATGACTCCAAAGGGGTACGTAGTAAAGCCCATTAACTAACCGAAAAGATAATTCTATTGTCGTAGAGCTGTCAATGAATTACATACAAGTTCCAGGGCAGAACTATTTTTACTTCTTTTTTCTACACATTCAATTTTCCATACGAAAAGCAAAGTTCCAAAACGGTTAGCTTTTGTATATGCGACAAATCAGCTTGACATCTTTAAGTATTTATATTGAACAGCAACGGAACTGCGGATTGTGTCTATATAATTTATTACTAAATATATGTATATATATATATATATACATATATGTATATATATATATATATACAAATACATAATTTCTTCATTTAATGATAATATATATAAATATTCTATGCAAATATAAAAATCAGAAAATTTAAATATAAAAAATTTAGATTAAAAATAAAAAAACAGAAAACTTTAAATCTAATTGTATAAGGCCATACTTTATAGAATTAACTAACAATCTTCCTTTTTCTCAAGTTTTTCTGGTTTTTTTTTTTCATTCGTTTTGACCACTCCCGCCTCTAAAGGAAGAAAAAGAAGAAATCAACGCTAAAGCAAGGAAGATGAAGAACATAAGTCCTTTAAGAGAAACGCCATTAAGCATATAGAAATAAATTTAAAAAATACAAGGAAATCAAATTGAATTAATTTTTTTTAATATTGCGTAAGCCATTACGGCCACTTTCTGATTTAGCATCTTTTGTTATTACTATTATTTAAATATCAGTTTTTTTAACGTCAAGAAAAATTTTATAGGTTCGATTCACAAAATACACATAAAACAATTTGATATGAGTAAATTTACTAAAGAGATTTGACAGAAAAATTGAAATAAAATCAAAATTCAAGAAACAAGAATCGAGCACAGCGTTGATTATCAATTTTTTTTCTTTCAAATGAAACAGAATTTAACAGCATTTTACAGCTAAATATGAAAACCTTAACATTTTTTTCTTTATAGATTATGTAACTGGTTGCTATCTTCGAATTACATTATCATATGCATTCTTCTTATGATAGACAAAATCGTTTAAAAAAGCCGCAGCAGCAAGCAAGAACACATAAAAGACTCACGATTTCATTGATTATGAGAGCCAGAGCTGAGAATAATACAATTCCATTATTAATGATTATGTTGATGACGGTGATGGTAATGCATCACTTGAGATATGATTTGTATAACATTTGGCTTCGACATGTTTCACGTTCCTGTTCCATAAAGAATAGCATATCTCGTAAATTGACACGTTTTATGCGCGGCCTTAATGCAGGTGGAGCTGAACCAGTTGCACCAATTGAGTTAAATATAGCACCACCCTATCATTCGTTCAAAATAGTGCAATGATCAATTTAGTATTGACGCTATTGGTAATTATGAATATACATACCGCTCCTGATCCTGTATAATCGTTCTCCAATTTCAGTTTCTTACGTGGTCCGATAGCCTGCAAGGCAGTCATATTGGCATCCCGTTGTCTCAATTCTTCTAATTCGGCTCTTTGCATTTCTTTAGCCTAACAATCAATCAAATTTATGAGGGATATCTTTTGTAAAAGTTATTTATAAAAATACTTACTCGTGCTTTCATTTTGGCCTGCTCAGGATCTTCTATCTTTGAACGTGATTTGGCAGCACGTAATAACATTTCACGTTCCAGTTCTTCGTGGCGTTTTTGTTCAGCCTTGTCCAGTTCTTCCAAAAATTTAATTTGACCACGAACATCTTTCGTTACCTCATAACGAGGATCCAGCTGTAATAGTTGTTAAATCGATGACTACGTGAAGGAGACATTTGGTTCATATTTTATTCTTACCTTAATCACATCAATGCGATGTTCTGCTATCACAGCTAATTTTTCGACGATATTCTTTAATCGTTCCTGGCATGCATGAGATATCAGAACGGCAACGTCTTGCGATGGCTCTTCGAGACCGCGCTCCATAACCATGGCTCGTATGCGTGCCTGTAAAGCGGGTAAATGTAAAAAAACTTCGTCTTTGCAGGAACGTATTTGTGTGCCAATGTTTTCAGTACAACCAAGAATGCGTTGCGTCTCTTCGGCCAAATTAACGCCACCCATAGCAGCGACGTCATTGATATCATCGTCGCCATACGATGACATTGATATAGAGGGCTGCTGAAAAAATGATGACATCGCTGCCGCACTAGATGCCGAAGTGGAATTATTCAGCTTAACATCATCCCGATCTTTATCCGCTTGTTCTTTTTTCTTTTTCGCAGCCGCTTTACTCGCTGAGGCGGTTGATGATTTAGCGGGAACTTTATTGGATGCTGTTGTCGTAGAAGCTGGAAGTTGACATGACAATTTTATATCAGGTTTGTTTTCCGTCTTTGTTCCGGCTTCTATGGCAGTTGCCGCACTGCTGTTATTATGTGTAATCGTTAAAGGTCCTTGAAGTTGCTGCTGCTGCTGTTGAGCCAGTAAACTCGGGGGTAACTGCACGGTGGGTAGTGAAGGTACCGGTAAACCAGCCGCGCTGCCTAATGAATTGCTAGCTACTGAATTAATCGTCGATAGTATAGAAGCCGAAGAGGAAATGTTTGACCCCGTCGGTACGTTGTTCGATATCGCCACCAGAGAAGGTGGTTGTGTGGCTGTGGCGGGCGAGGCAGATGTGGAAGAAGAAATTGCTTTAATTTGGGTTTGACCCACTTTTACGTGCGTTATGCCGGATCCAGGGCCAGCGGCAGTGGTCGTTGAAGATTTACCTTTAGCCGTGCGTATCTGAACGGTGGTGGGACGATTCATTTGTGTAGCTATGGGGGCACGTATTTGAACAATGTTCTGTATTAAGTGGGATACCAAGTAAATAATTGTGTTTCACTAAAAAAAATTTCAACGATGATCTCATTAAATTTAATTACCGCATGAGTAGGTCCTCCATGTTGTATCTGAGGTGAATTTGTGTTTGGCTGTGGTAAATTGGTTTGATGCACTGGTCCTCTTAGATGAGTATTTAATAGACGCGGCCCATTGGCCGGACCCTGTATGCGTATACCAGCTGCTGGCTGTTTGGTGATAGTCGTATGACTGATTGGCCTTGCAGCCTGTGTAATCATGCGCACCTGCGTCTGTCCAATGGTAGTTGTTTGATTTTGACTAATAGGACGGATTTGCGCTTGAATTTTCTAAAATAGTAATAATCCCTTATTTGTGACTGTTTAGGATTAAGAATTGATACGAAGGCAAACTTACCGAATATTGCTGTTGAATCGAAGCTAACCCAGTAACAGCATGTTGGGGTGGTGGTTTAATGCCTTCGATAACCAATTCCTTGGTGAATAATGCCTGACGCAACAGTGGTAGACTTTTCTATAAGAAAAATAGTTTTTTTCTGTAAAATTTTAAAAATTTGCTACTTTATGCTGGCTACCTTAAGAAATCCGATTAAGCATGGTTGTGGACTGGCATTCAAGAGTTTCTCTAACCGATCACAAAAATCTTCGGGTTCCACGTTGGCATTAACCAGCTCCTGAATGAGACTACGTACATTCTTTTCTACTGGTTTGGGTTCGCGTGTTGACAAATCTATTAGATTCGCCAAGAATTTGCGGCATTTCTCTTTGGTATTGCCCTGAGCTACTGTGCTTTGCTGGGGTGTACTACTGCTACTACTGCTGGCCACAGGATTACTCGGTGTAGTACTACTCACCACATTATTACTATTTTGAATGTTGGCATTTGTTTGTTGTTGCTGTTGCAATTGTGTGGTCGATTGCGCCGCTGCTATCGTTTGAATTTGTGTAATTTGCGGCTGCGTCTGTAAATGTTGAGTCTGCTGATGAAACTGTTGTTGTGGCTGCTGCTGTTGTTGCATGGAGGCGACAACATTCGTTGTTGTGGTCGGTTGCTGTTGCAACGATATGTTAGCTTGTGACGTGTAAACGTGCGCTGGTCCCGCCGAACTCGTTGATGACACCGAATTCACCACAATATTATTCGCCGTTGAGGTATTCGCCATCGACTGCGATAAGGGCATCATATTATTAATAATTAATTAAATAATTAACCACATTTTTTTTTTTCCAACAACAATTCTCTTAATTGACACAAAAAATCTTTCTTAAGAGCAAACAACTTATAAAAAAATCAAAAACAAAATTCACTACACAAATATCATAAAATTAAAAGACAAAAATTTCAAAGCAAACTTATTTGAAAATTTTAAATTTGTATTAAAGCAGTTTTCATTTTTTTTTTCTTTTCTGATTGAATTTGACAATGAAAACGACAAAAGCACGAGAAAGACAGATACAACATTCAAGCACTACAGGCATTAAATGAAATAATATTTCAAAAATACTTGTGAAAAGCAAAACTATTTATGAAAGTGGGGGAAAATATTTAATATTATTAAGCATATTCTTCATTTTTAAAACAGTTAAAACAAAATGTAATTAAAGAAAAAGAAAATTAAGAAATTCCTTATGTTAAACATGAAAATAAAGTTGAGAGTGAAACTGTCACCTTGGACAAATGCATGAAGTGAGTGGAATTAATATTTGAATTAAGTCGAAGAGTGCATGTGCGCGCATCTCATCTAGGTGTGAACGAATAAACTGTCCGAGGCTCCTGTTCTAGTCACAAATATCTGCTACATTTCGGTGTATGCGTCTGGTAAGTTTTATCGTTTAATTTGAACGTTTATAAGTTAATTAAATAACCCAAAAAGCGGGCCAATCGGCGGGTCTACGAAAGTACTTAATCTAAGAAACGTTTAATTGACTCTTATAGCGTTAAATTGAATGAAAAAAATAATCTGTGAAACAACTCAAATCGAAAGGAACTTTACGGAGATATTTCATTTAGCTAAGATTTCCTCAAGTAGGGTGGGTTCGTTGTAACAAAGGAAATAAAAGATGTCGGTTGTAAAATGCGTCGTTCTCTTCATATTCTTTGATTAAAGTATATAGCGAACGTCTCTGTGGACTGTGGTATTTATATGACTCCTATATGTCTTTGTGCATAATTCTCATGGTTATTTTGATAGCATTTTTCATTTGGGTTCAAAATTGGTATAAAAAATTGAAATTTATATATAATTTTGTAATCAACTTAGGATTAAACTTTGAAATAAGCTTAATTTTCCACATATTAGTACTACGCCCATAATATTTACTTTAGATTTACTCAACCCGAATACCACCGTCCCACATTAAATTAAGATGATTCCGTTACAGCAAAGCTTACCTATGCATTCTTGCGTTTCTAAACTGTTTAACAAATTTTTATTTCATATTTTTATATGAATTATGGGCGTATCAAAATCGAATATTTTCATTTATTGTGAATACCTTTGATGGAAAACATGTAGAAATATACTGCGATGATTGCTCCAATTTATTTAGATTAAAATGTATTTCTTGAAGAAAGAAAAAGAAGCCAAAATGACATGTAGAATTTCAATTTTTCATATCAAAAAAAGATTGCGGTAACACTTAACAATCAGGCTTCTTGCAACATATTATACAAGCTAGTGTGCAATAAAAACTGCAGATGGGGGAGCTGTGATAAAATTTCTATAAAATTATGGGTTTCCGATTAATGCTATAATGAAGAAATCTACTAAAGGAGCTTTATCTGTACAGATGAAGTCAAACGCTTTCTTTTATAGGATATGTTAGAAGAGTAAAATTTATTCTCGAGCGTTATTAATTTAAAATATTTGTTGTAACGAAAAAAAATTCATAAAAATGATAGAAACCAATACGAACCGAACGTCGAATATTTATTTTTGCAAATCATACCATCAAACTAATAATAAAAAAAAAAAAAAAGAAACTGATACGTATGTACGCTACATATATAGAAGGAAAGACAAAACGAATTGTTTAAAAGACAATTATATTAATGAATAAGAGCTTTTTAAAAACGAGAGAATGCTTACATTCGGCTCGAACGAATCCGAATTTTTTTATACCCACCACCTATATAACTGTTTACACATACGATCTTATATATTATATGTATCATAGATCGCGTGTAAATATTAAGAGAATCTTATCGTCATTTGAGAAAATGTTTTGGAATTTTTATAAATTCTAGGATAGTATCACTCGTAGTAGAACAGTGCCAGGTATTGCTGAAAACGATGCATTAAGAAATGGCATCAGAAAGAACTCTTGTATGACAATAGAAATTTCTGTAAGACAATCTGTCCATTTTTTCCTATGAAATCATGCGAGATAACTGTCGCTAGTTTAGAGGGAAAAAACACTAATTTTTATTGAAATTTCTATGACTTCAACAGAAGGACATACACGGGTCTAACTAGATCGATTCATATTCATATAATAATCGTAAAGCGTAAAGGTTACACTGAAGTTGCTTTGTTTAGAGAATACCCTCCGGTGGTTGGTACAAGATTCAAACTGAATATAAATTTGCTACGTTTTTTAATGGAGCCCCTTTTAAAGTAAAATATTTCCGGAATAATATTATTATTGAAAACGAAAGTTAGAAAGAAGAATATAACACTAAAAGTAATTAAACGGAAAATCATCTCATTCACGTAAATTTAAAATACGACAAAAGAATAATAAGAAGATGAAGAAGAAGAAAAACGTTCCGATTTTGATTATTCCTTTCTCTACTACTCAACAGAACATGAATCAATCTCTCAGGGACAATTACATTTTGTTTAATCTGTTTTATCGTTGTCGTTGCCTGTTGCTGATGTTGTTGCTGTTGCGGTTGTTGTTGTTGTTGTTGTTGGTGATGGTGATGGGTGGTTTTAGTGGTTGAGGTGGAGGAAGTGGATGATCTTACAATCGTTTTACGTAGTGCTAAAGGTGGCCCTGTAAATCTACTTACAGCAGATGGAACAGTTTGCAAGCGAATTTGTGGCGGGTTTGTGGAATTAGTGGCGATTGTTTGTGTCACCGGACCCGAGGTAGCCGTTCCTACGCGCAACAATTGAAATCCATTTTCAGTTTTCAATATGAGTGCAGGCGTTGGTCCCTGGGTTAGTGCACTTAATGTTATCTATACGAGAGAGAAAATTTGTAACGAGAAACGAAAAAAAAAAAAAACAAATAATTTTTTTTTAATTTTCTTTTTTAACGAGGATGTAAAGAATGACGTATGATAATTGTAATGGTAGTAATGTGAAGGCGTTAGGAGGGTGAGAAATAATTTAAAAAAATTAATATACATTTTGTTAGGATGCAAGGTAGATTTTTGGAGAAATGAAAAACACCATTCATAAAAGTTTTCTTTCGTTGATTTTTAATGTGAGTTAATATAATATGTTAGCTGATGTTTGTTATATGAAAGCTTACCGCTGGACTTTGAGGCCTGGTGCCCACCATGTGTGGACCTCCGATGACCACACGACCCAAGTTATTGCCTTGTACATTCTTTGGTTGCTGCTGAGCAGTTGGAGGACGCATTCCTACTACTACACTAGCCGGTATCATGGAGTTTAAAATAGGTTGATTACCCTGACAGTGCATAAGAAAAAAAGTTATTATTATGAATTTCTTTTCCTACTGAATCAATATCTATTATGTTTTCAATCAAATATATTTCATTTATCAATTTATTATATAAACACCACTACACTACATTCAGCATGCAATCACAAGTCATACGAAGTACTTTTTATTTGAATATATTTAAAAAAAAAAAAAAAATTGTTTTTTCAATAAACACTTTTCAAGATTTGATTTCTTAAAACGAGTAAAGAAGAAGAAACAGAAGATCAACGAGCACTCAATAACTACTTGCTGACCTTTTTACCACAGGCTACGTAGACTGATTTTTGGTGGGAGGATCTAAGAATATCATTAACTACAAGCAGTTATCCTTAGCATGCTTATTAACGTTAAACTGAAACACTAAAATATAAAATTATTAATTATGGGTACAGTTAAAACTTAAAACTATAATTAAACGATAACACTATTGAAATAAAATGATAGAATCTATTAAAGTGTAAAGTAAACCAAGCCGCGTTTTGTAAAAGTAATATATTTTCGTTTTGGAAATTGCACCCATTGGAAAGGTTCTTTTAGATTAATTTCAGGAATCACCTTTCGTAACAGTTGTGTGCAGAGAGTTATCAAAGATCTACATATTGTAAATAAGTGAAGAAATAAGTTAAACTGTATAAGAAGCGTAAGAAGAAAGAAAAGCTAAATAAAAAGAATATGACAGAAACTATAAATCACACTCCTTCCTCCATTAAGAGCTAATAAAAAAATATACGTTCAATCATTCTCTTGCTGATATTTAAATTCGATCAAATGTTACTTTTCTTTATTTTTTTGTTTTGTTGTTGTTACTATTGTTTATAAAATGTAATCTAAACGAATATTTTGTAGGATGGAAGTGTGTCGAGTGTGTTTGTGTATTTGAAGAAGAGAAGACATTTGATCACGTATTGGGGTGGGGGGAAGAAAAACGGGCCCTTCTAGAGCAGCCCATACCTGTTGTTGAATGGTTTTGGTCATAGTTACGATTCCGGGTGCACTTGAGACAAGACCCGCCGGCAATGTGACTGCATGATTAGATTTTATAACTAAAGTTTGCGTTTGTGTGGCACCTACTGATTGCTGTTGTTGCTGTTGTTGTTGGGCGCCTGGTTGTGTACCGGGTCCGCCAGCTGTTTGCAAGACCTGATGATGCTGTACTTGCACTTGTTGCGGCAAACCGTGATGCGGTTGCCCTGTTCCCGCCGTTATTGTCTTAATAGTTGTGGTATTTGGTAGTTGTGACGTTGATATAATGGTCGAACCCGCTCCCGGATGACCGCTGCCGATATTTATTGTACCGTTCGGTAACGTTTGACTGGTAAATGTGATACGATTACCGGGAGCAGCTTGCGCTGGTTGGCTTGAATTCATTGCGGTTTGGTTGCTGCTGTTTTTATCACTTTGAAATGAATAACCACCTTTCAACACGCGGCGGTTTGCTTCCAGATACTTGTTTTTAAAATTATGCGCGTATTCAATACTTTCCAACTCATCCGAAATCCTTAGTTGATCATGTTGAAAAAGTTTTTCTCCGTGGTTTTTTTCGTTTAGAAAAATTGAAGTTTCCGCTTTAAAGTTTTCAGCATGCTCAACAGTATTGTTGTAATTGCATTTATCTAAAAAGAGAAAAATCCTATTATGAAAAATATTAGAAAATAGATTTTTTTATATGCATTTATATTTAAGCTCCCATTCTCTACCGATTCACTTACTGTGGGTACTGGTTAATCTTTACTAGTGCATAAGGAGGCATTGTCAACTCCAGTACCAGCCCAAATGACGTCAAACGGAAAGCCCGGAAGCTTTGCATACAACGTAAACTTAATTTACCAAAACATGCTTTCAACTGGTTAAGAATTTTTTCATAATGGTCGTAAGATGCAAACGGGTTTGCAGGATTACATTCATTAACGGATTCAATGTTAATAACAGTTTCAGTTTTCCTTTTTTTATCTCCACAGTATCAAGCATCTACTACTACATATATGGAGACATCATAAAAGGAATTCATTTTAAATTAAATCAATCACACCATTTACTGATCACAAATATATTGCGACACCTTAAGTGATCATCCTTGTTTACTATTGCCAGACAAAGCATTTCACGACAACCTGTTTACATAATAAGGGCGCAATATTCTTCGTATCATCTGCAAGATTACACATACAAGTATATTACACTCTCCGAGGATGATTGTAAACAAACCAAAATTTCAAACAAAAGTTTATTTTTCATGCTATACTGAAATGTTTGGCTATACATCGGCATGGGATATAGATTAAATTTCGATTTTTACTTTGAAATTGTAAAGTTTCCGGCTAAATGCCAAGATGAAATTGCAATTCTTCAAACCACACAAACACAAAGTTAATCCAGCACGGATCAACTTTAATTATTAATTGTGAAAAATTTGAAATTTTTCGTTGGTGGGAATGTCGCTCATATATTATAGAGAAATTTTTTTTCCCAATTGACAATAATTTCACAAATTTCACATATGCATAATCAGTTGAAACAGGTGTACATACACGCACATATATTCTCACGCACACACTTTATTAGAACACCCAAACAAAACAACGACCACCCACAACATAAACCGAATCAACGTTCCATACAATATCTGATAACTAGTCAATGCAAATGTGTTCAGCAACAAAAGCAGCAGCACAATTACAGTAGCAACAACAAACAATTTCTATCCCGAAGGAATAAAGACGCAACATACACATATACACACAAGATACAGAGCACTACTTATCACCTTGCGGTATTGGGTGGTTGTACCACAAATAACGGTTGATTTCACGGTGATTGTTATTCGATACTGTTTGACCGAAGCAGTTGCTTGTTGGTTTCTTTACAATGCTTGAAGATAACTCCTTTTCAATATCCACATCAGCGAAATCTTGAAAAGCAGGTACAACAGCTGCTTTCGATGTTGCCGCATAAACAATCTGTCTTAAAGATAATCCAGCGATATAACCTTTATCTTCGGCCTCTCCATTAACTTTTGTTCCGAATTCACCTACCTGGCTTGGAGAATGCGCGGCAGTTGCGGCTACGGAAGCAACAACTCCTTGTCCTTCAGTACGTCTATTCCTTCCCGTTGTATCCAGCATGCATTTGTTTTGATAACGTTCAGTGGCAAATAATGCTTTTAATTCCTCTGCCCTTTTTGTCCACTTATAGTTCTTGAACTAACATTTCTTACATTCAAATGGGCATAAAGATAACCTTCTCTCTTCTCTATTCTGCCTGCTGCTTGTTTATCAATTATAATATATTCCCGTTCATGTTTACTGTTTTCTTATTTTTTCATTATTAACACAATTTTGGTGATTCGTGCTCGATGCAATGCTGGTGTCGATGGATATTTAGCAATGGAAATGGAATGAACCCAATAACGTCACATCAAGCGGCGAAATCATAAGCAGCACTGGAAGAATCTTTGCATAGTTACAATGCAAAGAGAACATGGAAATAACTCAAATAAATAAAAATATAAAAAATTAAATTAAAAATATATATGTAAAATTTGTAGTGAATCCAACTTGGATTTTGATAAAATAAATTAAGGCGTTTTTTCAGATAGGAAAAAAAGCGCCATCTTATACGGACTCTAAATATTGCTCTTTCAGTAAATTTAAATAATATCGGAATTGTCAAAGCTTCAGCTATTGTTCCTTGAAAAGCTCTAGCAAGGGCATTTTAGATTACAACATAAATCATAACTAGCCCTTTATATATTTTTGATTTAATTTCTGTTTCTAAAAGTTGACACCATTGTTTCAGTGTGTACCGAAAACTTAGAAGACGACGCGCCGCCATTTTCTCTAAAAAAAGCACTTCAAAGAAAACTTGGCGTTAGCACATCGTTTGTAACAGATTTTAAGGGCGAAGTCAAAATACGACTGTGCGTCAGAGTTTTTACGTTTGTAAAGTTGCCAGATCGTAGTAAATTTTTTCATATAAATGTATTTAACACAACTTCGAGTCTTAGATAATAACTTTCAGATAAGAATCATATCAATTTTAAGCTTATTGCTCAGCAATAAAACCTCAAATGGTATTTTTTATGTATTTATGCAATTTTTTTTATGCTATTAATATAAACAAAAACTATCTGAGGCTAAATTATTGTAAAGCTAAAAGTGTTTTTCATTAGAAAGGGATAATTATACGCTGTTTCTATGTAATGTTAAGCGCCACCTGGTTGAATGTACATATAACTGTACATGACATTGCTGCGCTGCTGGGAACAAAAAAGAAGGCCAAATCCAGCAACAACAACAGCAGTACATATTTCATGTATGAGTAAATATAGGTACAGAAACGTTATAAAATAGTCAGACAAAAGCCAACAAGCGAATTGATACGGCAAAGAAGAATGAGAGAAAACAAGCAAACCGAAAAGAAATATACAAATGTGATGACAAGACTGGTTGAACGATCGGGCAGACGTAGATAATAGCGCGTTACATAGCCTGCTGATGCATCGCTTGAAACAGAGCTCATACAATTGATTTTGCGGACGGGCGATTGAAGCCGAAAAAAACATGATGAAAAAACCGACGGCAAAAAACGATGGTCGGAAGAGCCGTACTTCAATTGAATTGAACACCACACCATACTCAAAATGAAAAAAGAAGAAAAATGTACACACACACTTTTTTCCTAACCATATAATCCGTGATTTACTGCTGCTGATATTAATTATAAAATTTTACATATTTTCTCTGCTGTGAAGAAATTCACCTTTTTTGATGAGCTGCGTTTTTTCTGGAACGTCGTTTTATTAAATTATTACCGTGAAGAACCAAGGTTTCTTTTTCTCAAGAATATTTTTTTTCACTTTGCTTGAACACACACACAAATCACTTTTGTTTTACTTTTCCTTCAATACTTTTAAAAAATTATACATATTTCTCATCTATACATATATATATAAAGTTTTCTTTTCTCACGTATTTCGCAAATGCACCATCCGCGGAGGTGTCGTTTCACACAAAAATTTTCACAATAATTTTTCGTACACTTTCTAATTGAATTTTTATCAAAATTTATGAAAAAACTATATTTTATACATTAAAATTTCCTTTTCGGTAAAAATTTCGTGCAAATTTCCAAAATTTACGTGATTTTTCTGAAAAAAATTGTTTACGATTTCTTAGCGAGCGACCCGCACTTTTTCCCATTACAATCGCACACACACACGGTCGCAGTGCTACCAGATTATGTTGAAAATTCTTTCGCATATTGTATTTAAAGCGAAATGGCCATTTCAATAGGGTTAAAGCGAATACGGAATTCTATCGTAGTTATTATAGATAGTTTTTTGTCCTGTCATTGTAAAGTAAAGATTATTTTGTGGGTACATGGAAATAAATTATTTATTGTATATGGAATCAAAACATAAGTAATCAATATTCCAGTAATTGAGAAATTATTAAATATACTTTAAGTAATTATAGCATTATAACTCGCGCGAAGAAACGTGTGATACATACTCAAATTGTCATGGGGGAGAAATTTAATATGTTGACAGTCAATGTGAGGTCATTGATTAATTGAGAAATGTAACTGGATAAATGGATGGATAGAAAGTGGATAAAATGCATCTGAAAAACAAACTAATTATGGATAAGGCGGATTACAAACATTAAAAAACATGCAATGGTAGATGATATGTTAATATCTTCATTGTAACTAAAAAATGGCGAATAATGTATAAAGCATTATGTAAAGAAAATAGATTAAAGTTCTATTGTTTCCTATGTATGTTTTTTCTTTCTAGACTTCTTCACTAAACAAAAGGAAACTTAATTATTCGGACTAAAACAATTCGACTTTATAATTTCGTTAGTCGAAATACGTAAATTAAGTGTTATTTTAATGACATAAATATGTATGTATATATATTTAAAAAATGCATAATTGTGCAAGCAATATGGAATGTAATGAAAATGCGATATTATTTATGAATATGAGCATTGCCATCCATTTGTATATTCGTGTAAATAATGGTTGAAACTATGTTTTGCTTGTAATGGAACAAAAGGTTGAAAGCAAAAATAACGAAATTAATGAAATTTTTAGCAACTTTAAGTGAAAGAAACGTGTCCTCAATTGGGAAAAAGAGAGCACATATAACTTATAAAATTAATCTATATATAAAAGGTTGCGATCACTTGGAAGTGACATAAATTAATAATTATTATTTTAAACGAATAACTCAATGGCAAGAGCTTTAAATAAGAGGCTTGTAATTTAAGTGAACATCACATTATTTATTTATTAATATGGTTTAAAAAAAATTAGCTTTTTGTGGACAAGCAGTTATAATGCTTTCGTAGTTGGCTGATGACGAGTTGTTTTTGTTGTTCACATGCATCGATACTTTTGTGAAAAAAACCTACAGGCAAAAGTTTTAGGATATATGAACCTGGAGATTATCACATCTAATTATGACCAATACTCGATTTTGTATTCTGCAAGTATTCTTCTATAATTTAGAAGCTAATATTTACTAGATGAATTGAAGTAATATAGTGTCTGCTGTATTTATCCATAAATTTCATTCACTTATGTATCAACTTTTTTCAGTTAGTAAACGCTCGTTTTAGTAGAAATTTATAATCGCACTATTTTTATTTCAGAAAATGAATAGATGATCGAAGTCGCATCAACTCGGAGTTTTACGGCAATCAGATATTCAATAATTCAGATAATCTTAGGAAAGTCCGAAATCTTCTTTGAAGGTATTTCATATATATTTTGTAACGGATGTAACGTTATTTGTAATTAAATATCAACAAATGACTAAATAATAATTACAGCAACAATAATTTAGAGCTACAAAAAACAAATAATAAGAAAATGTGCATCCGCGTATAGCTTATGTAAGTGAAGATTCTTTAAATGACTTTCGTCGGTGGACCGCATAATAGATGAAACAGATCATGGCCGTTGCAATCCCCCCAGCTAAAGTCATCCAATGAAAAATATCTAGAAGTCTCAAATTGTTGATGAGTCTATGTTTAAGAAAATGAACCATTTCGTCATTTAGTTGTATACCCTGTCAGACATTAAAGAAACAAACAAATAACACAAAACTTGGTAAATATTTAAACATATAAATTAAACTTGATTTTACCTCATCGATCCAGATTGCTGGCATCAAAGCTGTGGTTAAATTTTCCGTAATTGTTATGCGATTTATAGTCTTTAAGAACATATTGAATTGTACGCGTTTGCCTCCTTGTAGCGGTGTGCCAGTGAGCTGTTAAACACAAGTATTTATTATTTGCCCATAGAAGAATGAAGTACATTAGATCTATCTTTTCGGCTGTAAAACTCAGAAACACACATTAAAGGCTGTTTCTATTATATATATATATATATTCATAACAAGTGGTTGATGGCAAATTAATTTAATTGTGTCCCTATGCATGTATAGATTAAGTCGATTAGTCTCCCATATATGGATATGAACGAACAAAGTTTCAAAGTAGGTGTAATGGGCAAATATACTTACTATCTATACATGTTATTGATTTAGACATTTTGTATAAAATGATCAGTGCCGCCTATAAGTTTACTTCATAAATAGTTCTGAATGATCAATTTATCTCCACAGAGGGGAAAAATTTTTCGATTCTTACATGTAACAGCAAGAAACGTGTATCAGTGTTCTTATTATGGTATAAGTTCATAAACTATGTGAGGTTTTGAATAAAGCTGCCTCCGTCATATCTTTGATATATAAGAAACGTGTTTATAGGGAATTTATAACTCTGAATATGTATATGTATTATAAGGCTATATGAGTAAAACAATGTAGCCTCCTCATTTACCTGTTGTACATCCACATAGGTCTGATGCTTCTTTGCATCGGGCTTAAGTCCTTGTATGGTACTTGTATACTCATTGGAAGCACCCAACATATGTGGCAAGGTCAAGATCACTGGTGCTTCTGAAAAATTGTAAATTGTTATATAAAATAAAATTGAATTTTAACAACGATTTTTTCAATAATTAAGATAAGCAAATTTGCTTTCACCAACTCAGCTGAGTAGCACTCTCTTGCTAAACTTTTTTGAAATTTTTTCTTTAGCCCATTCGAAAAGGATGACACATGGCGTGTGCAATGCATTTCTTAGCGAAAAGGAGGATTTGTGCACCATATGTGCAAAAATACTGAATTGAAATTATCAGTCAGTGTCAGGAGAAAATAGTGGCTAAGATAAGTTGGTTTAAAAAAAAAGTATCTTAGAAGTGTGCAAAAATAATATTTGACATGGCTTTCAATTTAGTACCTGAAATGAGGATTGTCAGGAGTGAAGCAAATTAACTGCTTCTAAAGATGGTCTTCAAAAAAATGCATTTCCTCAAATGGGTTAGGAGCAAACTACGATTTTATAAATGCATCAACATATACCCGTCGTAACTAGACCAGAACAAAATACGTTTTCAATAAAATATATGGTTTTTTATAAGATTTTGATTCGAAAAGTTTTTGATAATTTACATGAAGAACAATTAAAGCTATTTACGTTAACGTAGATCCCTAACAGCAACTCAACATCCAAGCAAAATTCAATTTACGAAGCCTTATATATGTTGATTGTTTCTATATATATGTCGCAGCATATCAGTAGAAAAACAAATAAAAACGTTATAATCGGGCATGACCGACCCTACAACACTATGCTAACAATTTTTCTATAAGAATCGTAGTTCAAATTTGGCATATTTAATTTTCTTGTCTAAGATTTTATTATTCCTCATCTACTTTTATCACAAAGAATTAGAAATTAGACTTTATTGTTATATAAACATTTACTTTTTATATGGGCTGTGGTCTAAAAATTGAGTTTCTTGGTCCAAATTTAGTATATTTAATTGCTACGTCAAATTAGTACTACGAACCAACTTTCGTCATTATATATTGAAAATTAGGTCTTTGACTATATAAAGGTTTAGTTTCCGTAGGTTATATGGAAGTGGGTTCAACAAATGGCCCTATTCAAAGTATTCTGAAATACTACTACTTAGCGATTTTTTATTGAAAAATTTTGAAATTGTAAAAGGTAACGACTTTCTCCAGAGATGGCGTTATGTGGTGAGTGATTGCAAAAGTGCTCCAATCCAATCCAATTTCAGCGTCGTTTGTCCTTGGGTTAAAACACGTCAATATACCAAATTTCATCAAAATATCCTAAAAATCGCGATTTGCAAATTGATCAAAATATACGTATATACGTGAACAGACATCAACAGGAAAATTTAAGTTGATTTAGAAAATAATTCTGAATTCGAGTTATTAATCGCTGTAATAAGATGTGTCTACCTAGGTGTTACATATACCTGGGGAACTGTAATATATTCTGTGCTACAACTGATATAAGATATAACAATGCATTTATTGGAAAAAAGAATTAATTTTTTTTAAATGCTGTGCCGTACCTTTTATATTCACCACCTTTATCTTAAAAAAGGGTGTAAAATTAAATGTGTAATAAATGGGTGTGGCAGTGAAGGAATTTCCAATGTTTGTGGTAGATTTGAAGCGGATATCTTCATTTTTGCGGCTAGGAGAATGTTTACCACAGACATTAGATAGTTAAGCAATCAGACCGACGGATACCTCTAGGTGGATTCCGAATTTCGTTTTATCTGGTTCCAGAAGCATTTTTTTTAATGTTACAAATATTTTTACAAAAAAAATTAAATCTCAATATTCTATTATATCGAGTGGGCGGGGTTGATTCTTTCCTTTTTTGCACAGAGATTACGAAATAGCTAGCGCAGTATTTGTGGAAATTTTTATGATTCTAACGGCAACGATTTATTTTTTCTTCCGAAAACAAAGCTGTTCTCCGTCGACGCTACAATATGGGCGTGTCCTTTGACCGATTTGGCCCATTTTCAATAGCAAGCTGAATGCAATTTCTAATGTTACTTCCCAATTTTAGGCTGATATCTTCATTTTTGTGGCAAGGAGATTGTTTACCGCAGATTTTATACAGACGGACATGCTTAACTCTATTCTAAATTTGATGGTGGTCAAGAATATGTATATTTTGTGGGGTCTCGGAAGTTTCCTTCTGGAAGTTACGAACCATATGACAAAATCAAATATACTCCTCACCTTCAATGGTGGGTATAATAACAGCATCAAATTTAGAATAGACTCTAATCACGGGTTGACATAATTCAACCTCCAGAGTGCCTGTCCATCATAGGACAAAGACAAAAAATTTATCCTTTATGAGCTCTTATTTTGAATATAAGACAAATAGTAATTAAAACTATTATTTTCTGAAGTATATATTACTAGTAGTGCCGTCATTCCTCGTTTAAGCTTCCAGCATTGTAATTGCACAGTTACCACCGTGGGGTAACGTTCTGAAAATTTTTCCATATTAAGTTGTTATTGTTAAAATTCGCTCGCCAGATACAACAAATTACATTCCATATTGTTGACCGTGTACATTAACTCGTTATCACTTGGTAATGGTTAGAAACCGATGAAGTATATTTCGAACGACTTCCACAATATCTGCTGTTGCGAAAAACATCTTTTCTCTTACTGCGATACCCATTTTATCTTGTATTTAATATTTCAATATTGCCCAAGAAGAGTATCCACAGCGTTAAAAGTCAAATTAAATAAATAACTTTAGACGTATCTTCCATTGCTACTGCCTTTTATTTATTTCAAAAAAAGTTGAATTCTGAATGTCTTATCAATTTCTTTGGACACCACCATTCATTACGTTCATTGAAGTTAATATAATTTTCTTAATGAAAATAAGGCAGGCATAAACAAATTCACCCGTTTTCAATTCTTGGATTCTGTTGCTTTGACGTACAAAATCATTCAGAGAAAATTTGCCATATTAATTATAATAATGGATGGGATGGATGGCTTATATTTACAGTAGCATGAAAGAAATATCGTTAATATGATGAAAAGTCCAGAATATTAAAAAGCTATACTGCAGATTTTAATCCGAACAGAAGGGTGATGATGACGAAAACTTTTTTGTTTAGCTGGGACTATAAGTGTGACACAAGCAAGGAATGTAACTTTGACGGAAGCGCTTAGAGTTGCCAATTTCAGATATTTATGACTATTTTGATTAGCAGGTCAACAGATGTTCGTAGACCGGTCAGTCTTGTCCATTTTGGCATTAAAACCAGAAGAATGAAAAACAAGTTTCGGCTGATAAGGACTTATTAATAGGCAGAATGAAAAATTAATGAAAAGTTTAAACACCAATAAAAAGGCTTAACTAGATGAATGTTGTATTTAAAAGGAAATGTCGACAGTTTTAATAGAGGCAGTTAGCTGCTTGAGATGAGTTTTGTTGCGAGCACGATGGATATCATATAGATTGTTGTAAATATTAAAAATATTAAAAGATTATCTGATGTGATCGAATTTTTTACATGTGAAAATGAGATGCTCGGCTGATTCTACAACATGGCATTCCTCACCAGTACCAGATGAGATCACTTTGATTATCTTAAGTGAAACCTTATCATAAGAATGATTGCATATAAGTCTGCTGAGCACCTTGATCTCCTATATTTTCGATCTTCGAGTAGCATGATATTTATCCTTCCAAGACGGAAAACATCTTTGGGAGAATACCTCCATCAAAACGAGCTTCACGAACCTTGACATTTAGGTAAAAGCCACAGAGACGAGAATTTTAGATGAGATGAAATATCTCAAAACTGTGATCATTTGCCATTTCATGAATTTTACAAACCCACATATTATGAGGATTTTTTATCTTGATAAGGGTCAGAGGTGATTTGCTGTCAGAAAAGACAACAAGTTTTCTGATGCCATTAGCTTTGGCCAAAAAAACTACTTGTCTGATGGCCAGGAGCTCTATGAAAGTAGAGGAAAATTCTTCCAGGATTTTAAATTTTCAAAGCAGTTCAAGAGCATGCTTCACCACAGCGAATCCAGACGCCCCTTGACCGACTGATCGATCAATAGCATATACTGTGAAACCGTTGCTTATGTAGAAATTGATTCTTTCCTGAGATAAAGCTCGAAGACCTAACTGTGGAAAATCCTTTTTAGTTATGACAGATGACAAGAAGAGATTTAGATCTACACCAATACCTCGCTTTGCGTCGTTTGGCTTTGGGTTTTATCGAAGTTGCGTCGCTACTTAATTAGTACTAATTTTCACTGTGCGTCGTTAGGTTTTCGAAGTTGCGTTGTTTTGGGTTCGAGTCTTTAATTTTTTTCTTGTTTTTTAACAGATGGCTCCACTTTTGTTTCTAATTGCGCCATGCCATCAAAACTCGGGGATTCCTCTTCTAACTGAAAATCAACGCAATTTTAATACAGTTTTATTTTCACTTTGTTTTGCTAATTTTAGAGTTCAGTTTCAATCATGTAGTGCATTGTGCTTTTTGTAACTTTTCAATTAGTGTTTGTGCTTTTTAAAAAAGAGAATAATTAATTTTTATAAATTTTTAAGAGTTCTTTCTGATTACAAAAAAGGAAAATATTTTTCCAATTTATTTATTGGCAGAGTTATATTATTTTTTTTGCATACACTTATAATTTTTTTAGCCAAATTAGTGGAAAGAGCGCTGCTGGTAGAATTACCAAAAATAAGAAAAAACTATCAGCTTGGAGACAAAATTAGATAATCTGGGACGATTTGATAAGGGAGAGAAGGCTGTAGAGATAGCAAAGGCTGTTGGTCTGGCTGCAACAACTGTCAGAACTATTAGAGATCGAGATGGGGATAAAATAAGAGAAGCTGCAAAATCTGCAACATCATTAGATGCCTTTCCTTCACCATGGGGTTAGTAATCTTCATAGAAACTGAGATTAGAGAGATTGGTCTGTAGTTAACCAGCACATCAGAATTTTTACCAGCTTTTAGATTCGGAACGATTTTTACAAGACGCCATTCATTTTGAATGTTATTTGAAAGCAGTCAACAAGGCAGTCAACAATGCATACAGACTTGGGACAGAGAGAGCTTTGATCATGGTATATTTAACCCCAAAACAAATCGCAGTCGAAGGTTTATTCTTTCCTTGCAGAATCTTCATGAGTTCTTCTAAAAAGAAGGGCAATCTGCCTTCTTCCGAATATTGAGAGAATGGCAGAGCAATATAAGTCCCAGTACATGCATTATTTCTCAGTAAGCCCAAATATAATTGGTTGTTGGTACCATTGCATATTGAAAATTTGTGAATTCTCTTGCTTTGATGACGACTGTTCAAAAAATTTCAGAAAAGTCGGGAATTTGAACACGCTTCCTCAATTGTAAAAACCCAATGCTTTCGAGACATAAAATTAGTAATCTTTTGGATATCATTGTCCTCTATTTTGAAGACAATGGGAAGGTGATGACTGTTCCCCAGATGAAAATCCTTCACGAGGCTCCACTGAAAGATTAAACGATTGGAATTTACGAAAGTAAGATCAAGTGCACTTCCAATACAATGACCTCCATCAGAATAAGAAAAAGTAGGAGAGGATATATTCAAACAAGTGAAGGTGGTGCAGTTGAGGATATCTAAGAGTACTTTCCACCGGTTTTTCGGCATATATCACCGAAGCAAGTATGTCTCGAGTTGAAATCTCCAGCAAGAATTATATTTTGATGCTCATCGAGAAAACCGCACAGTCTTTACATTTCATCTCTGAAAAGTTGGATTCACAGATTTGGAGGAAAATAGACAGTTCTAATGGCTAAATCGAGTTTGAGATTAGTCGATTTTAAGATGACTATGTCGGCCGAAAACTTGGAAGGAATCTGCTTGAAGCCGATACCTTTCCTAATCAATATGGCGACACCACAATAACCATCAGCACGACATTTTGAGACAGAGATATAGTTAGGGATCAATAATTTTGACAAATTTTCATTAGAAAGGAAGATCTCATTTAGGATGCAAAAATCTATCTCCTTGGAATTTTGGAAGAAATTCAAATTATGTGAATTGCGTCTGAAGCTCTAAACATTGTATTGTAAAAAGTAGGTCATTTTGAATAATTTTTCAATTTTTGAGGATTTGTGCATGTTCACAAAGTTATTCAGTTCATGAGAAATTGCTTATCTTTTCGAAATATTTGGGTTTGTACTTTTCGGAAGCTGAGATTTAGTTTTGGTAACTTGATTGAAATTTCGTTTGGTAAAAATCTTGTTCATGCACATTTCTAGAATTATTAGAAGCAGAAGAGTTTTCAAGGACTGGGAAGTTTTCCTCATACTCAGAGTTATGCAGAAGAAGAAGTTAGCAGTATACTTTTCTTTGTACTCACGGAAGAAAATATTTTCAATAGTCATAACTTTGTTCATTTGTTCTTCATATTTTCTTTTAGGACCGTCTTTGCCACGGATGTTGTGGGCAGATGAACCACAGGCCAGACACTTGGTGAAAGGGCATTCATTTGGCAAACAGATTGGGGATTTTTCGCAGTTTAATCATCTGGCTTCCTTGCTTCTGCAGAATTTCGCAATGTAGCCGAATCTGCCACATTTGAAGCATTGTTTGAGCGAAGGATTAAAGTACTCTACTGGAAGTAAATAATAATTAAATTTGATTGATTTAAGGATAGCTTTTCCTTTAACGCCTATTTAAAGAGTATTGGTCGGAATAAATTTAGTGGTATCATTTGGGTCTCAGCGATGTAATCTAGTTACGGATTTGATTTCGATATCAGAATAAGCAAAATTTTTGAAAAAACTTTTATCTGTAGCCGTACGGACTTTCCGGACTACGTCAAATTTCTCGGTGAAATTATATGCCTTTAGATTAAGTGCTCTAAAATCATTAGTTGTTAAAAAGTTATTAGCATTGTGAGGATTGTCAAAAAGAAATTTTACACTCCCATTACTGAATGTTCTTGCACGTTTAAGACCTTTAAGATTGAGATTTTTCATATATTCAAAAAAGAACAGATCGGAAAACAGGCGGACTCTCCTTCCAAGTTTCAGTTTCACATGTTTCAATGAATACATAAAAATCGCCTGAAGAATCACCATCATAAAAATTTGTTGCACTTCGGCGTTTGTTTCGTTTGGCATGGCAATAGAATTATTAATCGGAACAGGCATGTGGTTGTTAGGCAAAATCACATCGGAAGAACGCTTGTCTGTTTCCATTTCATCAGAGGATGACCTGGAAGCATTGTCAGATTGAGATGGTTTGTTGCGTAGTTTTTTAGGTTTTACTTGAAAATACGGTGACAAACGCTTGATTCTCTGAGTTTTGGCAAAATCATCAAAGTCATTCTCGTTCATCACTTTACTTTGCCTAGGCCTGTTCGGGGGCGGGCTATGTTTCGACTTCGTGCTCACTTAGCTCAAATAATAAGCAAAGAAAAACAAGCAGCTAACTTACCAGTAATGAAGGTTATGTAAAATTTGTAGGCACATACACGATTGAATGGTCACTTAGATACTCAAAAGGGGGTTCTATCACCGATCACTTGGTAGTTTTCGTACTTGTTCACAGTAAATTTGTACAATTAGAGCAGCTGCACTTTTAAACACTTGCTATTAGATAGTATTTATTTTTGCTTATGTTTTCACTGGGATATTTTTTATATTTATACAAAAAAAGATCAGATTAATAGGTTTTATTTTTTATTTTAATTTTAGAAAAAATTTTCTCGACAAAAATCGACTTGACTTGTTGCCAGGGCTTTTTTTCAAAATTACTATTCACTTTAAAAAAATAAGCAAACTAACGGTAGAAGTTGCTTACATTCAGCTTTCAATATTAATATTAATTTTTTAATATGGTAACACTGTTTAGTATGCTTTTGGTTTCAAATTCACAAAATATTCAGAATGTGAGAAATTAAATCCTTGTTGAAACTGTAACGAGAGTTTACCTAGGAACGCAATCGATTTGAGAGAAAAGCGCTAAAATGACCATCAATTTGGTTACCTGAAGCTATGAAGCAATGGCAAAAGATTCTGACGTTTCATAGTCAACTGTCATGAGAAAAGTTAGTTCTGATGATGTAACGACGTCAAATACTTCACATTCACGTCGACGTAAGTGATTTCATCGTTGGTACCACAAAGGAGATAGTAGCAGCCACAGATTTTTGTCGATCTGTTTTAAGACTTTTTGTAGATCACGTGGCCTGTGGTCTGAGTTAAATTGTGTCACAAATAACTGAAGTAATTCGTACTGCGTTAAAAAGCTTTTGTCGCAGTTAGATTAAGAAAAAACCGATGTCATAAATTTTAGGAAAGTCAGTAACGAACGGAAAGTTCGCAACAGCAGACTATCACAAAGTTGGGAAGATTTGACATTAATATCAAATTCCTCGCCTGTTGGATTTACTTTCCCAAATAAACTGAACTGTATTCATATCTTTCGGCGGGTTTCCAATTCTTTGCCATCCTCACAAAAAAGATGCAAATATGCTAAGGTACCTTCAAATGCAAGAAATTTTTTACGATCATGATTGATTAGCAATGGTAAAAAGAAGGTTAGACCCAGACAATGATAGTATGCATAGTTCGAATGTATACTCTCAACCATTCGTAAAGAAAAGATAAAAGCGGAAATTTCTAGAAGCCGGTCACTTTCTTCATTATCGAGAGGTTGTGCAAATAATAGTAGTATTATGTGCCTGGGCTAAACTTTATCTCTCCGAATAATAAACTGGACGATATCTCATCCCAGAAATTATCCAAATTTTTAATAAACGATGAAGATGAATCTATGACAAAGAGTCAGAGTAAGATTACTGTTAAAGATGATGTTGATGATGATCTTATGTGGGGTAACGATGATGCAGTTGACAAGAGTGACATGTGCTCTGTCGGGAACGGTTGAATATGTGAAAATATCAAATTGCTCCCGAAACTTTGCAGTGTAAACATTGCTCTGATCTTATTGGTTTGCATTTTATTTTTTAATTAATTATTTATAAAAAATACGAAAGAAATTTCGGATAGTAGAAGTATAAACCCAAAATATAACCCTAATATTGAAAACGATTAGTGTCTATAAAAACTTTGTTTCCTCCCGCTTGGAATGAATTAAATGTAATTTTAAGTTTAATTTGAATTTTACTTTAGTTTAACATATTATTTAATTCAAACCACTCACAATATAATGTATGTAACGAAAAATTTGATAAATTATCTTTCATCATTAAGCTGACAGCTCGTTAACATTGTAAATGTGTAATCAAATAAAAATCTAAAACTTGTATCCAAAACTTGTAGTAGATTGCATTGAACTTTTAATTTCATTGTGTAATCCCTAGTGCTAAATACGTATTCGAGGCCTCATAAAGTACGGACATGTATGTAGATTTTTCGTTTCCTCACCTAGGCCGGAGGAGCACAATCATCATTAATATTAGAAAATATAAAATTGTTTTTAACAGGTTGCTATTGAAAACGATTAATGGACACTTTTATTTTGAATTTGAACGATAAATTCACATATCAAATATTCCAAATTATTATTTATTTATGACTTTTCAACATTTAAATAAATTTCAGCAATTTTGGTAAACGTCATAAATTTATCACATTTGTTTTACTTCATTTTCCTATAAAAAATATGTATTATTAGCCAATATTTTTTGGCTATCCGTCCACTCTGTTCATTTGGTGGAAACACGGTACATATGTTCAACGTTGATAACTTTAAATCGGTTTAAGTTCTTTGAAAAACGTGCGTGCTATTGATATTGAGCTAAAATTTAATGCGATTATTTACCTAAGCCATTTATAATTTCATTCCGAAATAAGTTCTAATAATATTTAGTAATTTTCATATACACAGTTGCATTCAAGATTCAACCAAGAAAAATTTAGTTTTTCATTTTTTTTACAGATTAGCCGTCGAGATAACGCTTTCAACAAGTTATTCCGTAAAAAAGTTTTGTAGCTTTATAAATGAAAAGCAGTGTGAACAAGCAATGCTTGCTCTTTCATTCGTATTATTCGTTTGGACAAGAATTCCTATTTCTTGTCTGCATTAAATGCTTAGGATACACGAACAGGTTCTGTACTTCTTCTGAACTTCTAAGTGCCAAGTATGTGAATTTTTGTTAATTTCATCATTCATAAAAAAATTTACATTGAGTTTCTTTGAGTTCTACCTTTGTTCGATGGCTCATTATAGACTAGTATGAAGATTTGCTAAGTATTGATAAAGATATTTTTCCTAATCGAAAACAATTATTTTACAGGAATTATTTGTACATATTTAATAGAGTATTGTTACATTTGCATGCATATTTCATATATTTTGTGCTCTATTCCACCTCTCCCGCAATTATGTATATAAAATAATGCTTAATCCTAACTTATGCATTATTGATTGATTTTTGTAGAATAAGATCATTAAAAAGTGAAGTGTAATAAGTGTTGTCTACGTTCACTGCAATCCAGTCATTGTTTGTGGTAATTAAGGACATAAAGATTTTATGGTACTTGGATTACATTAAATGTGTATAAATTACATCATTAATATTATTATCTTTTTTTTAATATGAAAAATGTCTTCGTAAGTTTCTATTATAGAATAGTTTCTGGTCAAATCTATAATAAGGCATCTGCCCAACAGAAGACTTGAATGTGAATTTTGATCAAAAAAAACCGTTGAAACGAAAAAGGGGATACGCTTGCTACATAATTTTTTTTGTTTCAAGAAGTGTGTGCGGATGTAAGCGTATATACGCACTTATAAAGGCAGAATATGTTTATACTGCATAAGCATTTGATACAGTATAATGTAATGTTAAAAAGCCTTAAGCAGAAATTTTGTTCACATAAGTAATGAGAATGAGAAAGCAAGCAAGTAATTATTTGCTGGTTTGACCGGTCTATTAACGTAACAGCGCTACGACTGTTAGATTAACAGGTCCTCGTATTGTTGTTTCTGCTATTTCTAAGGTCAGAAAATTTCTGTTAATAATTTGTTGTTGAGCTACTTATTTCTGATGTTATTAAAAAACCTTAATAGGGTATTTATCTCTCTCTCTCTCTCCTTCTCTTTTCATATGAATCTATAACGTAACGTTGTAGTTTTGCAGTGTACGTTATTTTAATCGACATTATCGATGTACGTCGTTTTTTTTAAATATTTCTTTAAATTTAGCAAAGAAGGGATGATCGAATGGATTAGTACGTGGTGTGGTTACCAATGAGCTCGGTTTTGCCGTCGTAGTCGAATAAGATATATTTGCTTTCATTGGACTTTTCGTTGTTATTGTTCTCCATTTAACAGTGGTTGATAATGTTGTATTTGTTTTGTGGTTATAAGAATTATATGATGCGCGTATTGTAGACGGTTGCTTAGTTGTTATTGCAATATTAGTTATATTCAATGCTTTAGCATACCTTGACCAATCATACGATAATTGCAATTTGTTAATTTTATTTGATTTCTCGATCGGATTTCGCGTGGTTCTGCTGTCCGCCACAATCGAAAATTTCTTTGGTTTGGTTAAAGATGCTGTTGTTGTTAATTGTAGTGAAGGTTTTCTTGAAGTTGTTGTTAAGATACTTTGTGGTTTCGTAATTATTTTAATTACGCTTTTTGTAGAGTAGTCCAAAGATTTAGGTCTTTTTGAGGTTGACCAGGAGTTCCAGGGCTTTTTTGTAGTTGTAGTTGTAAATTTAGTGCTAACAAATTCGGTCATGACTTTGGTCAGGGTTGACTTTTTCGTTTGTGGTTTTGCAGTAGTAGTCCATGACCAAGTTAATGTTTTTGAAGCTGTTTTACTATTGACTGATGTTGTTCTTTTATCAGCATTGCTTTTTGTACTAGATTTTTGGGTCGTGTTACCAGTTGTTGCTATTGATTGCTTTACTTTGGTTGCGCCGAATGTAGTAAAAATGCTCTCCGTAGAATTAGTACTTTTAGAAAGTGATGTCAATGGTGTTTTTGTGGTAGATTGCTTTGTGGTTGTTTGCTTCGTTGTGACAGTAGGTAAAACAACCTTTGCAGATATCGTTCGAATTGTTGTTCTGGTAGTAGCATTGGGTTTTTTATCTGTACTCGTCATAATTCGTCCATATGTAGAAAATTGTTCATTTGCGTCATAACTTTGTAACGAATCTCTTCTATCATTTCGCCACATTGTTGCTTTTTGAGTTGGCGCTGCTTGAGTTGTTGCTATTAGAGGTGGTATTTTCATTGTACTGGCAGTAAGCGCGAAAATATCGGTTAATAGCGGTTTCTCAGTGCTAACAACACGATGTATTGTCATTGGTGTTGTGTTTAAGTTCTTAGTTGCTGTAGGTTTGTTTGAGTTTCTAAATTCAGAAATGTTAAAATAACGTTTTGTTGTGGGCGAAAAGGAATTTATTCTTCCGGTTTTTTCGCTAGGAACTTTTAAAAAGTCATAGTGTTGATAAGATGAAGATTCCGTAGAAGAATTTATTAAAGCAGGATCCGTTTTTTTCTTCTTCGAAGTACCGTTCAGGAAAGGATTAGAAAAATACTCTTGCTTGTCGTTTTCTTTTGTTTGAAGTTTAATAGAACGATTTAAAAATGGATTATTATGGTATAAAGATACTGTAGCAATCGTAGAGTTCTCGTGCATATTATGAAAACCACTTAAAAAGAATCTGCTTTGGAAAGATGAAACCGATTGTTTAGTGGTGATATCTTGAGCAGCTTCAACCGCTTCGTACAATTTCGGTTTTTTAGAGTCTTTAGTCAAATGGACAGATTCTTCAATTTTTTCTACTTCTTGAGAAGAAAAACAAAAGCGTATTTCACGCAAGGATTGCTTACGACAATACGACTTGTACACTGTCCAGGCTGTAAAACCATCACCAGATATACGAGTATGCTCGTCATAAATTATCATAACACAACGGACATCGTCGGAGATATCTGAGTCCAGAAAGTTGACGCAGGAAATATTGCAAGCTTTACCGCCAGAATGATCATGAGAACACCAATAAAGATCCGAGATTTGAAACAGACCATGATCAGCTGAGCCGTCAGCGTTCAAGTGTGATATTGCCGATGTGTTAAAACTAGATTCGTGCTGAGCTATACATACCCAAGTTGGGATTTGTTCTATGGGCATATGATATTTGCGGTAAAGCTCTTGAGCCAATTCGCATTTATCGTAAATTTTACCTTTTTTTTGAGAATTTGTATCGAAACTTGCTATTAAGTTCTTATTTGTGGATGTCGGAACATTTCCGGCTTCATTTAGTTCCTTTTCACTGAAACATGTATCGATATCTTCCATGTCTTTGTTACGACAATGCGGCTTATATACCGTCCAGGCTGTAAAACCATCACCGGATATACGAGTATGCTCGTCATAAATTGTCTTAACACAACGGACATCGTCGGAGATATCTGAGTCTACCAAGTTGACGCAGGGAATATTGCAAGCTTTACCGCCAGAATGATCATGAGAACACCAATAAAGATCCGAGATTTGAAACAGACCATGATCAGCTGAGCCGTCAGCGTTTAAGCGTCCTATGGCCGCTGTGTTAAAACTAGATTTATGCTGAGCTATACATACCCAAGTTGGAATTTGTTCTATGGGCATATGATATTTGCGGTAAAGCTCTTGAGCCAATTCGCATTTATCGTAAATTTTACCTTTTTTTTGAGAATTTGTATCGAAACTTGCTATTAAGTTCTTATTTGTGGATGTCGGAACACTTCCGGCTTCATTTAGTTCCTTTTCACTGAAACATGTATCGATTTCTTCCATGCCTTTG
>KK351290.1:240969-254217 GCA_000671755.1 Glossina brevipalpis | reverse complement strand
TTTTTTTTTAATTTTTTTTTTTTTATAATTTTTTGCGAAATCCATTTCTACAGTGTTAGTGTATAGCAAGATCAAATTTACTGAGTTCATTATAACTGCGTAGTTGATCATTTTTGCTATTTATATAAAGATGTGCTTGGAATTTTAATAGACAAAAGAATTATTTTTTTTTTTTTTTTGTATATTTCTTCTTCTCCAGAAATCAACACGCAATAAATATTTATTTTGCATATTGTTTTCTTTTCCAGATGACCTTGATTTTAAGCAATATAAACATATCTCCCTTTTTATTCGGTTTGCTTTTTTTTCCTTTTTTTATGTATATAAATAATAAAAAAAAAAAAACAAAAGAAGAATTGAAAAACACTTTTTGTGTGCACATTAATTTATACATATATACATAAAGTATATATAAGGCATATAAATAAATATATCAATAATATTCTAACGCATTTTACTATATGCAGCAGTATCTTCGAAAAAAACACATGCCTTAGAGCGATTGTTGAACATTTTTGGACTGTTTTATTTTTTCTTATTTAATTAAAATTTATTTTAGAAATATACGCATCTAAAATAAAAAAAAAAGAAGCAAAAAATAAAATAATAATTAATTAATATAAAATGGAATTTTTTGTCTTTTACCAGTTATTTTTTTTAATAGCTTTTTTATGAAAATTTTTATTTCGCTCTAGATATCTTGTATCTCATTATATTTTCTACTTTAAATTTGAAACAATTATCTACAAAAGAAAACAATTCCCTTTTTTTTTTGTGTTAAACGCAAAACTCCGGTAACTAATTTGGCATTCACTAACCTCGCAAAACCGTTAATTTTTCGTATTAAATACGCCTTAATGCGTTTACTTCTCGTTTACTAAATCTGATGTCAAGTCATAATCAAACAATATTATTATTATCTTTATTAGAGATGATTAAAATATAGAAATAAAAAAAATTTCTCTGAAGAAATGTTTCTTGTCCTCCGCTAGGCTACTATGTATAGGTTAAGTTATACTAAAATGCAATATTTTTATTTTTATTCCTAGAAATTTTAAAGACTGCACTCAGAATCATTAAAAATAATAATTATGTAAACTATAAGATAACCTTGAAAGGTTCAGAAGAGACCAATTGATTAAAATTTATTTCAACTTCAGTTAAAAAGCTTGATAATCAAGTAAAAAATTAAAGCGGATTGTTATCCTGCACCATCACAATTTTCTACGATCAAAAGGTAGTAAGATTTTTCCCTTTTAAATCGTCTGAACTTATTCGAACAAAAGTACTTTTCTCTTTCTTAGATTGACAGCATCGCGCTATCCTATGTGACATCACTGTCAAAAGTCTATTATCATTATTATCATATTCAATAGTGATAATAAGATGCATTTGTGCATTTTTATCTAAAAACATATGAATTTTTCCAGGGCTGACATGTTGAACTTTTTAAGTGGGCTGAAAATATGCAAGGTTTTCGAAGTCCTATTTATTTTTGACGTTCAAATATATACAGAAATCAGACAGATATGAATTAGACGAAGAAAGCATATTCGAATTGTGATATTCGTATCCGACAAAAAAGGCTGCCAGTATGCAGTACAATTTTTCATTTTGACATTTGATAAAATTTTGATATTTATGTATGTAATCTAAGAATTGATGTAGAACTGAACTGGGTTGATAATATTTGAAATCTCACAGATCAGAATTAGAAATTACATAAAGCGGAGACATAATTCAAATAAATAGAATATGAAAAGAAAATGATTTTGATATTTAGAGAATCTCATATAAATAGAGATTAATTCTTTGTCTTTTTCTTTCTCTTATTTATTTAAATTATTCTAATTTGTGTAAAAAGTAACTAAAATTTGTCATAGTATTGTTGTTGTGCTCTAGGATGTATATTTTCTGGCAAGTTATCTCTATAAGTAAATGCTATAACAAGATTGACATGACTGTTGTTAGTTTAGTTAAAACTAACGGCATCCAAATGGAGAGCACAACAAAAAAGAAGAAGAAAAAATAGAAAAATAAAAAAAATTAAACAAAAAAGAATTGAAAAAATATCTCTAAATAGGTGCAAATTAGAGTAATATTCTTAGAGATCTATTCATATATATATATATAAACACACACACACACACACACACACATAGAGAAACTACAAACTTAGCACTTTTATAAGACTTCAAAGTTACCGTTTAATTTGAATTGTTTTCGTTATTTGTTTGTTGCTTGCAGGTATGCGCCGAGGAGAAATGCCAAGAGGAAGTTGTGCTATTGGCTCTTAATTATATGGATCGTTTTTTGTCCACAAAATCGGTGCGTAAAACGCATTTACAAATCTTAGCAGCCGCTTGTCTGCTGCTCGCTTCAAAATTGCGTGAACCAAGTTGTCGAGCACTGTCTGCGGATCTTTTGGTTTTTTACACGGACAATAGCATTCACAAAGCCGATCTGATAGTAAGTAGAAAACGTAAAGAAATAAATGCATTGAGCTAACAAACGCTAAGTCATTTACATTATTTATAAAAACCAACACAACAACGGTCTGAGTATTTAAAATGTATGTTGTTACGAGTATTATTGCATTTATGATATTTACACTACTATGGTGCGCTGTCTCCTGTATTCGATGTGCAAGATATTTTTACTTAACATTCCTTTATTTACAATGTTGCTCTCTATCAATATTTATTTAAGAGGTTTAACTGTCTTTTATGGATGTTTTTCTGTGTTTCGATTTCTTTTTTTTTTTTTCTTCTTTTCGTTCGAAATAGCTGCTGCTGTTGTTATTGTTGTTGTTGTTGTTGTTGCTGCTATTTTTTCTGTTGTTGTTTTGTGCCATTGTGGTTGTCGTTGTTGTATATTTTGTTCGTAATATTTTTACTGGATATATAAGAAACGTATGTGTGTATGCAAAAAGTGGAGAGTTTTATAATTGCAACATATCTCTCAATTATTTGTTAAATATTACATTGTGACTGACTGCCTGTAAGTCTTGTCTGTTGAGTTTTTTTTTTTTTTTTTTTTCTCATTGTTTTGTCCTGTTTGTATGTACGTCTGTCGTCTGCCTCTTGAAATAATTTTTAACGCCATTCTTGACGAGAAACCGCATTATTGAAATCATCATTCCATTCAACCATCATCAATGTTGTTAGCCTTGTTGTTGTTGTTGTTGTTGTTGTTGTTGTTGTTATTGTAATTGTTGTTGTCGCAGCAGTCATATTCATTAAGTATAACAGCAACATGGGCGTATATAACAAGAACCCAGCATGCCAAGCAACTTTTCATGCATACAGGGTACAGGGTGCATAACTTGAGAAACTTTCTTCTATCAACACACTCCAGCATATGTTGTTTTTACAAACCCTGCTCTTAAGAAAGCGTAACAACTACAAGATATGCAGGCATACCAAAAGTTAGATTGTAAATATATATATACATGTGTGTGTGTGTGTGTGTGTGTGTGTGTGTGTGTGTGCAGAGTAGCATATTATATTTTTTGTTTTTGTTTTTCTTTTTTTTTTTACCAAACCAGACTGTCATTTTAACGTGGCTATTTCTGGTATTTCGCCAATGCCAGTTTTCGTAGGGTTTTGTGCAGAAGATATCTTTTTAGACTTATTCTGCTTAACAAATGAACAGCCACAACAACAACAACAAAAACAACAACAACAAAAACGACAATAATAGTGAACTAGCATCAGCTAACTTAAATTACTCCTGCTGCAATCCTCATGTACTTTAGTTAGTCGGCTCCTTTCATCTGTTAGTTATTCGTTGACTTGCTTGCTGCATAAGCGTTTTTTCTTTTTTACTTGTTTTCGTTTTCTGCGGCCCACGTAGTATTGTACGTATAACTAGAGCCACACCGAGAAGGACTTTTCGTATCTTATATTCGTTTAGATTGTCTGCATGTCGCTTGTTGTTGACGTTTTAACATGTTGTTGTTGTTGTTGTTATAGTTGTTGCTGATGCTGATGCTGCTGCTGGTGCTGCTGCTGCTACTCCGCTTAGTACTTTTGTTTTTGTTACGGGCACCATGGTATGTGTGTGTGTGTGTGTGTGTGTGTGCCTGAATAAGAGGAAGATGATACTTTCTGTAATGATGAGGATGATGATAATAATGATGATCCTCATCGTGATGACGAAGTTTGAACTTGTTTATGCACGCGTGTATAAATTCGCGCATGTAGTTGCTGTTGCTTTTGCTGTTAGTTTAGTTCAACAGATAAATATGAATCGTGTCTAAACTTTGATTCAGCTGGTTTCACTATATACCTATGACCAGAAAATGTATCGTACACTTAAAAAAAAATATAATAGAAATTTACAAAAACAATCAAATCTAGCGGCAAACAAAAAAAAAAACCTATTATTTCAATATTTAAAGGGAAACTTTTAAAATTAAACGTTCTTTTCGTTTCCTCAGTGAAAGATATGATTGGAACTTCTTCTCTTCTTTCGCGATTCTTACGAATTCTATAGCTACCGATGCGACAAATTGCCCAATTTGCGACAAAAAGATACCAGATACTTGATTGCATGAAGTGTATAGATCGTGGTACTCCCGTATTATAAGTCCATCTTTGGAATATAATTCGGAAATAATTTCTAGACGCTTGTGACATTACAGTATGTGCACATGTCACCTTTAAGCAACATAACCTCAAAAGTGAAATGTGCTTGCGATTAGTGCGATTTATAGACGTTATCAAGCGTTATTAACTTTTTTTATCGTATGATAATATATGATCGAAATTAATTGAATTCGAGTTACTTAACATGAAAAAAGACTTCATTTTATTTGCGGAATTAATTCATTGATTGAATTAATTAAAAAAAAAGGAAAAAAAGTTTACGAAAAAGTTTAACTACGAGCAAATTGTGACCGACAGACTTAATGTTTAGATTATATTCAAGAAAATAGATATATCAAGCGTTTGTTCTCTATTCAAAGTATTGAAATGAACACACGAAATGAAACTGATTGCAATAATCATCAGTAAAGTTTATATGAACGTTTGCCAACCAGTAAGTTCATCCATATTCTTATTTTCACCAATGAAGGAAGGACATCATTTTTTAAATTCAAAAGTAGTCCGTGCTTTAATATATAAAACACTCAGCGTATTTTTACATATCCAACACATCGGTTACATTCAAAAACTGTTACGTTATCTGGGAAAACAGATGCTATGACTGCTGACAACAAAAATATATAATATCATACGTGGAAGTCAGCTTATATGGGGGCATATTGATTGCGCGAGTGAATGACATCTTTGATATTTGAACAACATATGAGAAAGTTATTGAGGGATAGTGTCTTTTTTATAAGCGCGATAATGAAAGTTGAGTTGACCGCTTCGCTTAATTCAAATTTCTATTCTGTTTATTTCCATTATAAGATATCAAAAATTATGTTTTACTTTCGTACAAAGGCATTCTTTTCATGGGAGCGATTAAATGAGAGGACAATTGATATAACGCTAATTTAATAAAATTAACTTTCTACTTACCATTCTTCTTCTTATTCTTCTACTATACCTGTCATAGACTATGCCTAATAATTAGACTTTATTGTCATATAAAGACATAATTTTCATGAGAACTTTTATTTGTCTCTCTTATAAAATAAACTTAATTGTTCCGATATCTAATACATTCAACTTTTATGACAAATTAATATAAGGAACTCTCGTTTGCATAATAAAATATTACTTTCCGTAGGAAAACTTATATGGAGAGCGATTCTCAATAAGTTGTTGGTATGTAATGTAAATTTTTCCCATCAATTTGAACCACTGAAATATTATTACTTAATAAATTTTTCAAAATACATTTTGAATACAATGTTTTTTCACATAATAAGAACTTTTTTAAAAGTAAGGTGATATGTAAAGAATTATTTTGAAAATTATTCGATTCGATCCAATCGTGAAATAGGTTGTTGCCTTTCAGGGCCAAAACAAGTCAATGCATTAAATTTTTTAAATGGTTTCGACCTGTAGGTTTAACACATGAAAAGAGCAAACAGACAGACAGACGGATAGCAAGTTTATCAATCATCAGTTAGAAAATTATTTTAAATCGATTAATATAATAAAAGGTGAGTACTAAACTTTTTAAGTCCTCCTTCTAGATGTCATATATATATATGTCGCACGAACATAATATGCCCTGTACCGTATGTGACGTAATGTTTAAAAATTATTTTGGTTATCATGATCGCGTGGATCGAATAAAACTTAAATTTCCCTTAATTAAAATTATCTCACTGTCCTAAACTTTGTAGGAAATAAATGCTTTTCTTGTTAATCGCTGAAAATTTCTTAATTCACTTCTAAATTCATTTATTGACTAATGAAAAAAAACTTAATATAGATAGAATAATGAAAAAAGTTCACCTCGCGCGTAATAAAGAAATACTCCGATAATCTATTTTGTGCATTGCAATGCACTTACTTAGTAAGTTAGTTACGCTATACATTTATTGTATATAATGAATTTTTTTTTTTTTAAACAAAAAACGTCACAAAACTGTCTGTCAGTTCGCATTAAAATTAATTTCGTTTTCGTTAACTGCCTGAATTTATGCATTGTGTCACTTCACGGTTATTGAAGTTTTAACGATAGATTTATTTATTCATAGTAATTTTAAGGAGATAGTGAAAAAGAGTAAAAAGAGTCATTAAATCTTCTGGCGAAAGGTGAAAAACTAATTTCATTGAAAGTGAATTTGTTTTTCTAAGTGTATCGGAATATTTTTCACTTCCACTTTTGTTGGCCTTTAACTGAATTTTATTTGAGAAGTAAGATGTTGCTTGAAGCGGTTACAGCAAAAAGTGTAAGAGGAGGCAAAGGCAAGAATTGCCAATTCATGCTGTATTTTGTTTTTGTAGATTGGAATTTTTGAACAACAGAAAGGAAGGAACGCAAGTATATTGCAGACACCGTGTCCGAATCATCACTTTCCCATGGCAAGAGCTGCATGCTGTAATCTGGCTGAATTTTGCTGTTATGTATTGTTATTGTTGTTGTTGTTGTTGTTGTTGCCACAATAGTTATTTTCGCTAACACAAGCACACACAGCGGCACACATAGTCACAAACAGTCACATACATATAAACACAAACACACACACACACACTTTTACACATATATGTATATATATATATATATATATATATTTATCCATACATTCATGCAAAGTCTAAGCCAACAAAAAGTATCATCATTATCATCTTGATTGTGGCACACTCCTGCTTTAACAGCGGGCGGTAAATGCAGCTTAATATTTATTTTATGAATATATATTTGTATAGGTGTTTGTACGTAATTTCCTTTCCTTAACCAATCCTGTGCAATCTTTACAAAAGCCAGTCATTTATAACGAGTGGGCTTTGAATTGTTTCCTAAGGCCAGTTTTATTTGATTTGTAAGAACTTTTTTTTGTTTTTTTTTTTTCGCTCTTCTCTCGTTCATTTTGTTGGCCCTGGTGTGTCTATTGCGTTTACTTCTATTTATCTATCTATATATCTGTTTATCTGAGTGTTGTGTGTGTGTGTATGTATTTTATTTTTCTATGAAATGTGATGTAATACGAAGACTAGACTGTGTGTGTGTGTGTGTGTGTGAGCGCACACCAACATAACTTAGAGATAAAAAACGTGGGCTGATGACTGTCTTTCCTTTGTCTGTATTGTATTGTGCTGTGTTGCCTTTTGTGTGTTGGCTTGTGTTGTGTTGTGTTGTATTCTGTTGTGTTTTGTGTGCATATTGTGCTTAGTAGTTGTTGCTAAACATATCAGGTCTTGTTAAGTGCAGAAGACTTGGAGAGTCTCAATTAAAATTACTTATTCAATGGCTGACAGATTGTGGCCATTACTTTTCATGCGATTCTGTGGAAGAGTAACGATGAGACGTGATGTTATCGGACATTAAAATGGTTTTTGTTGTATGTATTGGACTTCCGACATGTCACCCCTTTGCAAGGTCGTCTACGTTAAAACTTAACTACTTTCTAGACTGGCAACCAGGCAAACAGGCATACCATCCAATAATGCCACCGACGTTGTTGTGATAACTATACATGCATATATATATTAATGCATAAATATATACATACATACACACATACAAACAAACAGCAAGCACATTTAACTGTTTTTGTATTGGTCAGCACTTGTGCATTTTATGCTTTTTGTAACGCTTTTATGCTTGAGGAGCGCAGAGACGGAATGTTTACTATTTGTGTTGGTGAATTGTGATTGTCATTGCTGTGCTGCTGCTGTGTTCAAATGGAAGATGGGAACATCTCTACATCATTTTTAGAAGCTTTTAGGAGATGATTGAACTTCTTTTATTGCATTTTGCAATAGCATGTTTATGTGCAAATGTGTCTCTGACTCTCTCTATACGTGTGCCTGTGTATGTATGTATGTTTCACTTAATGGCATTACTAGCAAGCAACTTTACACACTGTTTTTATTTATTTATTTATTTATTTTTTTTTTTTTGGTCGTTTTTGTTTTTGCTATAGTAACGTTACAACACACCATACAACAATTCCAAAGAGTTTAATAACAATCAAATGTAATTGATGTCTGCCTGGGCATTTGGGCTGTGTTGTGTGAATAAGCGCTAAAGGCAATTGTTGTTAAAGAGTATCGCTTAACATTGCTGATTGTGCATTTTTACGGTGTGATTGTTGTATTGTTGTCGCTTATGTTCATTCTGTTTTCTTTTGTTGTTGCTGTTGATGTTGTTGTTGTTGTTTTTGCAATAAATGCATTTTTCCTTTTTTAGCGAAACTGAAATTGATTCGCATATTGTTTCAAGGACTTTTTTGGAATATTAATAGCTTAGCTTAGCCAACTCTCGGCTGTTGCAATATATGCAGCCGCCGTCAGACTGGGTCGTATTGTATGTGAGTGCGATTTTGTGTTATGTCAATAAAGTTGAATATTGGTTTCGGAATACCGATAACAAAAAATACAAAATAAATGCGAGCGGAATCTTGTGAGAGAGAAAAGGAATGTATTGCATTTAATGTGTAGTTCTTTTTTCTGTTTTTTTTTTCTTATTTGTTTTTTTTCGTTCCGTTGAAATACTTGGAATTAAATAAAAACCGAAAAAAATTCTTAAAGATGGCGTTGCTGCAGGTTTAAAAGAAAACTTTATGTCGTTTGGAAAAACGCATTCTTTGCCAACGTTTACGTAAATTTGTAAAAATTCGTGAGAAATGTCTGAAAAATACTAAAGACGCCAAACAAAAAAAAAAGCAAAGAAAGACTTAAAATCGATGAACTTTATAATAGTATTACAAGGTGTTTGGCGATGAAAAATTTAATTATAAATTGCTTACATAATCATCAAGGAGCTAATCTTGGTTAAGTCAAATTTTAGGTAACTATGTAAGGTTACTAACAAAAATTTCGTTCTGTCTTGTTTTCTCTCTCCCTTTTTCTTTTTTCTTCTTCAAGTCTTTTTCTCTCTTCATTACTCTCTTTTTGCGTTAGTTTCTCCTTCCCTCTCTGTCCGTTAGTTTCTCCTTCTCTCTTTCTCCGTTAGTCTCTCCTTATCTCTTTCTCTGTTAGTCTCTCCTTATCTCTCTCTTTCTCCGTTAGTCTCTCCTTCTCTCTTTCTCCGTTAGTCTCTCCTTCTCTCTTTCTCCGTTAGTCTCTCCCTCTCTCTTTCTCCGTTAATCTCTCCTCTCTTTCTCTGTTGGTCTCTCCTCTCTTTCTCTGTTAGTCTCTCCTTCTCTCTCTCTCTCTCCGTTAGTTTCTCCTTCTCTCTCTCTTCGTTAGTTTTCCTTCTCTCTCTCTTTCTCCGTTAGTTTCTCCTTCTCTCTTTCTCCGTTAGTCTCTCCTCTCTTTCTCCTTCTCTCTCTCTTTCTCTGTTAGTCTCCCCTTCTCTCTCTCTTTCTCTGTTAGTCTCTCCTTCTCTCTCTTTCTCTGTTAGTCTCTCCTTCTCTCTCTCTCTCTCTCTCTCTCTCTCTCTCTCTCTCTATCTATCTATCTATCTATCTATCTATCTCTCCGTTAGTTTCTCCTTCTCTCTCTCTCTCTCTCTCTCCGTTAGTTTCTCCTTCTCTCTCTTTCTCCTTGGCTCTCTATCCGTCTCTGTCTCCGTTTCTCTTTCTGTCTGTTTCTGTCTCTCTCTTTCACTCTCTTGCTCTCTTTCAAGCCTAGGGAAATATATGAACTTATATGTAAGAGAGTATTATGATTTTTTTCTAATGTTCTAACATACGTTGCTTTTGTGGACTTTTTAAGTTATATTTTAGATGTTTTTTGATACAACGATCGGTTGCTTTTTTTCTAGTTTACTTATCGAATTCATCTCATACAATCCATCACTAATAATCCGTAGTTAGGCAGGTGAACAGAGAGCGAAAGAGAGAGGGAAAATGGTAAACCGATTAGCAATCTTACGCTGAGGAAGCAACTAACAAACGTTAGAAAACTGATTATCTTATGAAATATTTAACATTTTGTGATAATTTGTGGAAAGGCGACAGTTATGCCGTTATTATAAAACGATAAATTTGTTGCGATTTGAGTAGAGATTAAAAAAATTGTGTAAAGTGTAGACATGTTTCAGTTTGCCAGTCACAATTAATGTTACGCTTCTTTTTAAGATGACTTTGGAAGATATTTCTACCAGGTTCTAAATTTGTATCTACTATCGATTGTAATATAAAGTTGTCTGCCATATTGAAGACTTTTCTTCTTAATAAAAAATTTTACACAAACGTGCAATGGAGCGGATGAACAGATATGACTAGATCGGCTCATCTTTTGTCGTTGACTAAAACTGATAAGAAAATCTAATGAGAATTTCTGGTGTATTAAAACTAAAGGACAAATCCTTTTCGAAAAGCCGAAAATTGTTCTTGAAAATATAAATAATTTTTTTTATTTTAGTTCTTTAAGTTTAATTATTATGAATTCATTACGTTTAAAATTCTAATTTTAATGTAAATAATTAAATTAGAAATTTATATCTTAAATTTTATTTGCCTTAATTAGTTTTTACGATTCTAAGACGACTTACTTTTAGGTTGGGAGGATGGATGGATTAGAGCGTGAATCTCGACTTGTAATGTTACGGCAATCAGGATTATATATATAATTAATATCAGATATCTCTAAGATGACAAAATTAAGGTATTTGAAGTCCGCTGATAATAGTTGTAAATATAACTAAAATAAAAAAAATTGTTTTTTTTTTCAATTATATTATTGTTATTATTATTATAATTTATTTAAATCAATGAAATAAACACTTAGACTTAAAAGAAAAAGTAGGATGAGCATTAGGGACTGTATTTAAAAAAAAAAAAATTATAATTATTGTTAGCGATTATAAATTATTGAAATAGAAATGTTGTGTAAGCTCATTAAGTCAACCAAATTAGTAGCGTGTGTAGTTATTAGCCTTGGTAAGGGCATAAATATTGAAACGCTTACATAACGTAGTCAAATAATGGTGAAGTCTCAGTGTGAACGTAGAAAATCGTATAAATTTTATTGTGTTTTATCGTGTTTGTCGTGTTTGTTTTTTGGTTCTTCTTCTTCTTTCTCGCCTTCTACGTTTACTTCTTTTTTTTTTTCGTTTGTCTTTTTCTTTTTCTCTTTCTTTTCTTTACTTCTTTCCATTTGTACGTTATTTTTCTAATCCACTGATTAAACGTTATTTTTTCAAAGTATTTATTTAAGAATTTTTTAAATATTTTTTAAAGCAAATTTGTCATTTTATGTCATGAAGACAAAAAAAGAAAAAAGAATGTTATATGTTACGCTTCATCAGGGATTCTTTAAACGAATATAAAAAGAAACAAAATATGTAAATATTTTATGATTGCTAAACCCTGACAGATAGACAGCCAGCCAGTCAGTAAGTAAATTACTTATGTGTATTACATACATATATACATCATTTATTTTAATGTATGTATATACATTGTGTACGCATATCTGGATAAGTATGAATGTATAAATGCACGTATGCATGTATACTTGTACGCATATATGTTTGTATGTATGTATGTATGTATGTATGTATGTATGTATGTAACTAATGATTTTTGTTAATTTTCGTCTCGAATAATATTAAAACTTATTAGGTAAGGAAAGAAGTGACAACTCAATTTTCTCGGTCTATCATGCATGGTAGTCGTTTGTTTGGTTGGTTGGTTGGTTGGCTGATTAGTTAGTTGGTAGAAGGCACGTTGTGGCTGGTTAGCTTTTGTTTCTTTGGTATTGAATTTCAGCCTTAAGCCTGAACTATGAAATGAAATGTGCTTGAAAAGTACATGTTTTACCTAATTAACTGCTTTGTATAGCTATGTTTTACAATGTTGCGCTGCTATTATTGCCGAGGCTGAGTTGGTTGAATTCCAATGTGTCTGTTGTTTCTCGATCTCGTGGTAGGGTATAGTTAGGTAGTAACAGCAGCAGCAACAGCAGCAACAGCAGCGATACCAAGAGCAGTTTACTATATGAAATCCAGTCATGTTTTCTTCAATTGCTTTTTAACTACAATAGAAAAAAAAAATGTTGTTTGTGTTAAATTGTTGTTGTTATTTTGATTTGTTGTTTGCTTTGCCTGTTATTGTTGCTGTTGTTGGAATGTTTCCCACCAATCATAAATTGTTTACTTTATATTTCATATAACAAACTAAGTTGCATGGCGATTATGTGTTCTTGTTACGAACTGTAACATTAAAATGTTAAACGTTTTTTTCACTATATACTCTTATTACAATCATTGTGTTTTCTTGTTAATTTTAGTTTACATTATATATTAAGTTACTTACAAAGCATATATTTATTTGCCTTACGTTACGCACTTTACATACTCGCCTTAATTAGAGAATTTGCCCTACAAGGCTGGTACAATATGAACCGGCAATCCTTGTACAGTTAGTAAAATTTTAAATCATTAATGTTTTTAATTCTTATAAAGCTTTGTTGTAGATTTTAATGTCAGTCGTTGATATTGATGGGAAGAGCTGGTCGTTGACTGTTCATTATTTCTCATAATTTTTATAACAAAGCTAGACAAGTAGACTGAGTAAGGATGCGATAGTCAACACGTTTTTACTTTCTAATTTACAATGTTAACAGTTAATTTGTATTTACAGCAACAACATATAATACACACGTAATATGAGAATATCATTAAAGAGGCTTTTTAGTGTAAATAATGTTATTCTTGTACTCTCTCTCT
>KK351290.1:228301-240716 GCA_000671755.1 Glossina brevipalpis | reverse complement strand
CTGTGTGTGTGTGTGTATGTATGTATGTGTGTTTGTATATATACACATTCATATACGTCATTAACAACGAGTTGTTGAACTTTTTATAATTGTGTTGAATAGTACGTGTGCGTATGTGCGTGTAATAAGAAGAGAATACACATATTTTAAAAATTCTCAGAAACCTTATGCTGAACAAGAAAACGTTCCTGGTATTTTATATTAACTTTATTAATAAATTCCAAAATTTTAAATGTTATTAATAAACATTGATTTTTTTTTAAAGATTATCTCGGATTGTTTTCAATGTTCGATTTAACTGTACGTAGTGTGTACAGCGATAATTTTGGGTTTTTGTGCAACTTCACTTTATTTTTATTCGGATGGGTTTTTTAATGTTTTTATATTCGCTGCATGGGATATATTAAGTTCAATCAATGAGTTGTAACAAATGCAGTACAGTAAATAAGCATTTCATAAACCATATATGCTTTCGATTTGCATGAGAAGCGAAATTGATTTAAAAACATTTCTTTGTTTATATGATTATCTGCTCATTTTACCATAACGGTTTCAAATTCTTCTATGGAATTATAAACATTTTCTTTTATCGTCGATTTCGAAACTTCTCAAAATCCATTTTATAGTTCGTTCAGTACAACGAGATTTCTACTTTTTATGTTGTTGTCCTTGCACTTTATTATAAATCGTATAATATTGGTTATGTTATATCAAGTATGTTAGACTTCTCTTACGCTCTGCTCTGTTAAATATTATTGACAATAGTGAAAAGCAATAGTAATATTGGTGGATAGTATGTATGTATTATGTTACGGCCTCTAAAACATGATCGGAATATCAATATTCTTTTATTCATTTCAGCTGAAATTTTAAATCACTGCAAGTTCGCCTGCCATCAATAAAAGTTTTGAAAATTAAAGCTTTACTTTACAATAATGCTTCTTCTTGCGTATTTTGGTGTAAGTTATGTTAGGAATTTTACTCTCCGTTTATAACATTCTAAGTATTACAGCAAGAGCTTAAATGCCGCCACGTATCCTCTATTACATATTTAACTATCTCTATTTACTTGTTACTCTTTTACAGTATTGTTGTGCATTTTTAAAAAAAATTAATTGTTTCCAAGTTCGCCTTTTACACGTATTACACAAAAGCAAAAAAAAAAAAAACACGAGTTATAATACGGGCATAAAAAAATTCGTTCTAAGCCGTACATTGTGATATAGTTCTAGGTCTTTCTCCCTCTCTCTCTCTTGCACTTCATATGGGTTTACACACGAATTTCTTAAAGTATTATTGTTGTTCACTGTTTGAAGGATTTTATCTGTCGTTTGATTCAGTCGCAAATTAATATTTGCACGTTTCGTGGTGGTTTTGTCGGTCATTCATAAAAATCGAGCTATTAATTTTTATGTTTGACTGTTAAGAGCGCGTACTTTTCGCATGCCCATCCATACGCGCATGTCCCTTATGCTCACACATTCATTTTGGTCATTCATATATAAATTTTGATTTCATGTTATGTAAAGGTGTATGATAAATATGTTGTTGCGTTGCATTATGTTGTGTCGATGCTTAGTTTAATTCTATTTTTATATCACTACTTGTCGAAAAAAAGAATTATACTAATTTTGTTATACCATTCGTATCATTTAGAAGGCGCCTCAACAAGTTGAAATTATTATAAAGATCTCAGAAAAGAGTAATATAGAATTTCTGAAATATGAGAATTGCTCAACAGGTAGTTTATTAAATGTTTTTAATTTTCATAATCATCTTAAACTATTAACACTTGTATGGGCTTAAGCATAAGTAAATCGGTATCCGTATATCCCTGCGTATAGCTAGATAGTATTTAAAAGTGCCTCCTATAGGTCTACAAATGCTCTCTTATACGTTATTTTATACAGGATGATGGGTGTCCGATATCGCTCTAAGGTGAATGAAACGTTCTTGTTATGTTTTTGTTTTTCTTTCATTTATTTTTTTTTTCGCATTTTTTATGGTTCTTTCGTGATTAAAGAGCAACGAATATAGGAAAAAAGGCCCAGCACTTCTTTATGTCGAGTTGTGGTTCGCACATTTTTTTTCTTTTTCGAATTCACACCGGGCTTCCTGCCTGGGTAGTTAGCTGGTCGTTGTTATTGTCGCTGTAGTTCGTGCTATAGTAAAATTCAATCACCGCACTTAATTTGCGTTGAGATTTTTGCATGTTATTAACGCCGTTCACATATATTAAGCGCGGAGCCGTGGTAAACCACGAATTCTTTTTTTTTTTTTTTTTTTTTTTTTTTTTTGGTTTCTTTTTTTTTTTTTTTTTTTTTTTTTTCTGCTTTATTTTGGTTCATTTTATGAGTCGGCTTCTTTTTATAAATTGTAAAAATTTTTATATTTTCAATTTATTTTGATTCAGTTTTAAGATATTTTAATATTTCTATTTCAGTTTCTTGTATGGAAATTCTACCTACCATTCATTACCTATTGCTATATTCATTAAGTAGAAATGACGATAATTTTGTAAAATATACGCATCGACTTTATTATTAAGGTGACCAAACGGTTCTAATTAATTTTTTTAGAAAAAAATTACGACGTGTTTTATATTTTTTTTCAAGAATTTTAAAAAGGTTATTTGTTTTAGAAAAATGAAACACATTTACCAGAGATATTAATTTTAAAAAAATCTAAAAAAGAAAGAACGAAGCACGAAAGTATCACATAAATTGTTTAGAATACAAAAAGATTTTCTATATATTTCAAAGAAAGATTGTCCATCTTCACACGTGTCATGATTGTGTTTAGTTTTTTTTTTTTAAACACTAAACAGCAATATCAGTAAAGTGGCAAATAAGTTTCGTCGGGTTTGTCAATTCCTTCTGTGGAACACTAGTGTTTTGACATAAAAATTTTCTAGATTTTCGAGGGTTATCGAAGTTGTTTATTTATGACATTTTTACGAACATCCGACTGGTTGTATTCGACAGGTTAAGCTTTGTTAGAAGACGTCATAAAATACTGTCTATCGCTTGACAAATCTGAAGTACGTACACAAACGAATCGTGCTTATCAGTCTTTCTTTATATATTTGTTTTGTTAAAATCGTGTTTAAAACTATGGAAGGAAAATAACTAAAGTTCAAAAATTAAAATCAAACGCTTACAATTAGTAAAAAGTTTGCTTTTTTCGCGCTTTTTCTAAAATAGTTTGAGAAATAACAAATTTTCGCCCCTCTTTATAATACGAAACTTTCATAGATTACGATTGTATCGTAACTTCGTTTTCTTATTTCTTTCTCTTTATATTCAACATCGTATTTATACATATATATAAAAGGCATCCTTTAAGTGGTGCGATTTATTTAAAATAAAAATAAAATTGATAAAAAAATCATGGCAATCTCAAAAAAATAAAAACTTTCTTGTTAATTCAGAGAAATAAAAATTTGGCTTTTTTTTTGACATTGAGTATTGAATTTTCGGTTTGAGTTTTACTGTATCTCGAATATGTCGAATATTAAAAGAGAAATTAACGAAAACATACTTCATGTACTCCAGCATTTCCTATTATTATTCATCGTTCTTTAGACTTCTCCACTTTGGAGATCCATGCATGATTTGAACAAGCAGCTTTCTCTGAAGATATTTACTATGTCGACGAAGATCTACTATTATATTATCTCGAGTTTAAATGCTTTTTTTAAATGAAATTTCGCCTCTCATGTTCCAAAACAGATTAAATTGGCTAAAGGATTTGTGCATGAGTACCAAGGGATCATACGATATATAAGATAGAGTATACGAAGTAAATGGATCATTACTTTCTTTTGCAATTAATTAATGACATATAAGCTGAGTATTTACAAATAATTGCGCAGATTTCCATTGTAAGTTTTTACTAACAAAATTGTCGTGGATTATACCCAGTAAGTAGCCATATTTTTGATGTTTAATTTACAACTACATAATCATGAATCGTATATATAATCGTTTATAGCTTCTACTTTACAAAGCGATAACATTACACGGTGTGCATATCGTATGCCCAATGCATTTACAAGTCAAAAAGATAATTCACCCACCGTTTGTGCAAAGATATTGAATCGAAATTATCAGTCAGTATGGAAAAAGCAACTTTCGAGAAAAGACTAGTTTGAACCGAAAAATATCTTAGAACCGTAAAATTTCTTAATGCTAAAATTTAGCATTAGTTTTAATTTAGTACCTAAAATAAGTGACCCAAAACTATCATTATCAGGAATGAAAAAAAAAAACGGTCAGTTATAATGAAGGAGAGGGTTTTCAAAAAATTCATCGTCTCGTATGGGTTAATATAAGACAACCGAAGACGCCCTTGTCTTCAAAAAAAAAAAAAAAAAAAAAGAAACAACAACATAAATACTTAATGTTAAAAAAAATATGTTGTCTCCATATCCAGCGGAGACGTCGTGAAGTTTATCATATTCATCATACTTTATTAGCGCGTAAAGACTTGAGCGGATTTAGCCCGCTTTTCTTACTTTTTCTGTCATCGGTCGTTCGCAAAATTCTAGAAAGCTGACGCCTGACGCATATATTTTTGTATAATAGATATAAGTCATATTAAAAAAAAGTGGCGTGGTCCGCCAATAATTAAGCCAACATTCGTGAAAAATCTTTATTTTACAATTACAATTATTAGCGGGTATCATCTAAAATTTACGTGAAAAAAGTTACATGGTCCTTTCTGCAAACACACGCTCATAATAGGTTGATAGTCTATAAGGGATATTAATTTAAAATATAATTCCTAATTTATTTCAAAAGGCCCTAAATTAATTTAAAAAGCTCTAACTGATCAGATGTTACGTCCAGATTTAATAAAATACTTGAGAATTGTTATGCATTATGTTGAGGTGTGGGATGGTTAGATATTAATGCTTTTTTTTTTAGCAAATATAATTTTCTTATTTTTATTGCTTTTAGCGCAGATCGACACAGATTAAGTTTGAAATTGTTATTCACAAACATGACCATTATAAATGAAAACTTAAAATAGCTTGTAAAGGGAAAATCAAAATACTACTACCTACATACTCACTAATAATATGGAATTTCGAAAGAATATATATACAAACGAATTATTGTGGAAACATTTGCAATTTAATATGGAATAATATGGAACTGTAAACTCCAAAGGCGTTCTTAACGCTTAACTCTTCAATTATGTTAATAGTTATGTTAATGTAAAAGTAAGTTGCAAATACATAGGCTTTTAAAAATTCCCTAAAAATTTATTTTTATTTATTTATTAGCTTGAAATTGATATAAAAAAAACAAAAAGGAAAAAATTTCTATAGAGTTTTTACTTTATATGTTATACCTTTTTAATATTCATTAATTGTTATGGTCACCTTAACGCATCTGTGTAAGGTTTTCATACGTAATTTATTCTTCTGTGTTTGATTACATGTTCACATGTATATAGAATGTTTATTTGGTATGCTTGCGTTCGTTCCTATGCCGTGTGTTATTGAGTATGCATACATTAGACTGCTCCTTAACAAAATGATTTTAATAATAATAATAATATTTTGTAAGTTTTGTTTATTGTATTTTTATATACTAAATATATATATAAAGAGAAATACTAAAGTATGCATACACACATGTACATACATACATATATATATATATATACATTTTTAAGTGGCTTCTCTTTATAAGACGAAACATAACAACTGATTAGTGATATCTGAATTTAAGGAGGATTTTTTTTTTCAACGGTTTTGAGTTTAGAGCGAGTTGTGAATAAAAGCAACGTAATTAAGATTCACTCCATTTTTACCAGGGATAGGCAGAATTTGTGAAAAAAAAAAAACAATTGCTCCAAAACTGCTTTCTCTTATCTTAAAATGATTTTTAAAAATTACAAATGGACAGAAGAAGAAAATTTTTTAACTACACCATCAAAAAATTTTAACTTCATATTTAATTCTCATCAATGCAATGCAATATATTGCAAAATTCATTACTTTCAGCTGATCGATGTATTACGCTAGATTTGGTTTAGTGTTACTACACAATAAAATATTTTCTCTTTAGTTGGCAAATTTGTAAACAAAGGTTTATGGTTTATCGCTTTGAACTTTTAATTTTTATTATTAATTATGGCCTTTCTCCTATGTCTGGTTTTGACATTTATATTCGTAAAAATTTCAAAATTCTTACTATTCCAAACATAATTAAGACAGTTACATATACATATAATCTTTTTAAAAAAAAAAAATTCTTGGACATTGAAATTAGCTCATTGATGATAACTTGAGAAGTATTACAGGTGACTCGCGAGCCAAAGTTTGCCCATTGCTGTTATTTAGTAGGAGAGATGAAAATCTCTAATGGTTGTGTTTATGCTTCAACTGTTGAGTTAAGTTCATTTCAATTCGATACGATTCATTGTTCGTTGTAGTAGTAGTGAGTTGGTGATATTGTTGTTGTTGTTGTTGTTGTTGTTGTTATTATTGTTATTGCTGCTGTTATTACGGCTGCGTTGATGATGATCAAATTCCTGGAACTTGCTTGTTGAATTCTTCTCTTGCTGGCTGGCCGAACTGACCGAATGAATAATATTTTAAGTAAAAAGAATACAACAATAACAATAACAACATAACAAAAACCACAACGAAATGTTTAATATTGTTAAATAAAAACACACATATATATGTATGTATAGATGAATGTTAAGGTTTCAAATATGTGGCGTTGTTACTGGCTACTATTCTATCTGACTGCACGTACGTTAGTGTAAGTTGGCGAGTATTTTTTTTTTTTTCGATTTTCGTTTTCAAAACGCTTTTTATTTTAAAAGATTTCTCCAGCTCTTCTTCCTCACTAAGGAGTGATTTCGTTTTCTTTTTGTTTGTTTCTTTGACGGCGGTAGGTTTTCTTCGCTATGTTTGTGTGCCTACGTGTAAAACTCTAAAATTCGCATAGTATTGTATTTCTTTAAACTTTAGGATGCTGCGCATGGCAGCGATTTCCAATCCATTATCTTGTATTATATTCTTATGACCAGCATATTTTTTATGTGAAGGTTTTAAGATGAGAAACGAATTAATCGAATCATCGATTGGATATTGTAAATATAATAGTGCGAAACGATCTCTCAATAAGGACAGTGATTCTATTGAAGTAGTGGGGAGAGATGGGGTGGCGTTGGAGTTTGCTGGTTGAATTTATGAGCATTTTCTTACACTAGATTTAATTGTAATTTGATTTTACTTTCAGAAGCGTTTAATGGATTCTTTTTTTCTTTTTTTTTTTTGCAAAATCGTTTATAAACGAAAGTATCTGTGATATGCGATGGGCTGAAGTAGAATTAGCGGATCTAATTTTTGAAAGGGAAACCGTAACTTCGAAGCATCAAGTACAAGAACAACAATACAGTACAAGAAGAACTACAGAATGCGATATATACGATTTTCGAGCTTAAAAAAAAAACTCTTATTAAACACTTTGAACATATTTGAACGTTTTTTTTTTTTTTTTTTTATGACTTCTAATTCCATGATTCCATGATTCCGTCGCGTTCCAATGCTAGCGCATGGCTTAGTAGTAGTAGATAAAAAGCTCGACACTATCAAGCCTGCATAGATGTTAGTTTATTAATTAGTATTGATGAGTGACCGTAGTGTAGAGTGAACGATATACCACCAAGGCTGTAATCACTTACCTCTTTCTCTGTCACTGCACTTCTTTCCATCATCTCACTGACCACCACAGTACTTATTCACGTCCAAGAAATATCTTGTTAAAAAGAAAAAAAAGCAAACAAAACAGAAAAATTACATTTCGAATTACATTTTGAATTTTTTCTGGGAAAATTTGATCAATAATGATTGTGTTTTTAATGCACTACATATAGAATTACGATAAGGGATTCAACAAAAAACTACTGTATATATAGATTTTATGCAGAAATAGCATTTCTAACTTGGCTTCATTTTCGCAGAACATATGATTCGCTTTAATATCCAACCAAGAATAAGTAAAAGTAATGTAAAGAAAATCCAGCTTCTTTTAAATGAGAAAAGAAAAATAAAATATAAATTGACTAAATATGTTATTGAATATTTATTGATTTTTTTAATCTAAATACTTTTTTTTAAATTAATTTTTGGTTAATTTTGGGGCAAGTTTTCCTCTGTCTGGCTCTAGTTTTCTTTTCACAATTTTTTCATATCTTTTATAAAATTCCTTCTTTACTCTTCTTTCTCTTTTATCATAATATACGTTTTTTGTTTGTTATTGGTATTATTCTTCTTTTTTTTTTTTTTTATTCATAAAGCAAGAACTTGGCATCATTGACAATGTTATGCAGAACAGAATTAAATCAGTTCTATATACATAGAATCGCATTTCCACTACAGATTCTATATGCAGATAAGACGAAAGCATCGTAATTTTTTTACTTCAGGTAGAAATTAAGTATACTTTGAAAGATCGTTTTGTCTAGTATTAAGAGTTGTTTAATTTTATATTAATTTAGGTTGAGGTGGTGGCAGTCCAACCACCCCTCATGGCCTTGGCTGTCGAAGGCTGCTTTGAAGAAGAGGAGTTGAATTGAGGAAGTGAGGAGTCGAGTCGAATGTAAAAAATCACGTTTTACTGCCTTTTTATATAAATTATTTAATATGTTCAATATCAACCGAATTAGGATGAATTTGGATGAAAACGAAAAGAGACAATGCTTCGAAATTAATAATGTTTCCCCGTTTAGAGGAAGTTCAGTCGTTTAACTAATGTGTGGAAATTTCGATTTTATCTTTTTTTTACCGTTTTTCATATAAGATTTTGCAACGCGATTTGCAACAATGAAAATAGAAGCACGGCGAGTTGAAGTTTACTTATGTGCATAGCACAGTATACAGGAAGAGAGAGTTACTACTATTTTCGATATATCGAAGAATACAAGAAGAAGAAGAATAAATGAACAACGGATATTTAAGCATTGCTTAGAAAAATGTATCTTTTTATTCTGTAGATCGTACATAACTTATAAATTGTTTATGGCTTTTATCGTTGTTTACATAAAGAACGTATTCACGTATAATTTATTGTTTGGTGATCGCTGTTTGGTTTGGTATGTGTACACTGTTGTTATTGGTTTTATTTATTTATGTATAATATGTACACATACGTGGAGAGTGTTCGTTTCGTATTGTGTATGGATTTCATATGAATATTGTCGGCTTTTGTTTTGTATGTTGTTGTACAAAAACAAAAATACAATAAAAGAGACATACACACATGTATATACAGAACAAAAATTTTTATGCTAAAAATCTTTCAAGTCTGAATCGTGATTTTATTTTAGGGTCTGTTTTCTCTAAAATACAACCACAACAACTACAAAAACAACAACAATAACAATAATAACAACAAGAAGAACAACAATAACAACAAAAACAAGTAATAATAACGAACAACAGTGATTTAAATTAACTGGCGTTTAGTTTAGTAAAACTCTTATATACGTGTATTGCAAGTGCTGGTTCGTAATGCCCAAATACATATAAACATTAATATGAAATTTTACTTCTTACGTTCCTCGTATGTGTTACGCTTTAAGAGAAAAAGAAAGAGAAAGAGAAGAAAAAAAGCTTAACGCATATTGTATAGCTTTGAGCATCTTCTTCCGAGTTTAATGCTTGTTTATTATATTCACGTGTCTCAAGGTGTCGGTCTGTGTATGTTTTTATGTGAATTTTATTTTAAACTTTTTTTCTCTTTTTTTTTCCATACACGCGAACGATCGAAAATTGAGTTGATGGAAATTATTATTACGACTTATTACATAAGTGCTCAATTTATTGATATCTTACGTGAACATGAGAATGTATTGTGTGCAGGTTCGTTCCTTCAAAAAAAAAAGAAGACATTTATTTAAAACTTGCAGTCAGTCGAAATGTAAGATCCATTTCAAATGTTTGTGGATTTGTTAAGTATACTTTTCTCTTTTTTCTATCTTGCATATAAAATACGAAAACTTGAGCTCGAATTTACGGTATTTGTCATAATGTTTTATGGAAATCTACACAAAAAGAAAAAGTTAAATTTGCTTTTGAGCGATTTTCAATACGAAGAACACCAATAAAACATATGCGCAAAGCTTTCGATTAGTTTTTTAGATGTGGTACCTAATTAATCGGGGTAAGGAAGGGAAACCTTATCGATTTACTTATTTCGAAATGATTGAAAAAAAAATACGAAAAAAAAAACCTAAAAATATTAAACTTGAACTATAACGCACGCAGTAAAAATATTCTGTATGATCTATAGGAGTTTCATGTGATTTTTTTCTTTAGTTGAGCCAGGGCGTCATTCTCGATGATCATATTTAGAAATCAGGCAATCTTTTTTCTTTTGAAACCTTTATAATAAATTCTATAAAGCCATCACTTGTTTCTGGTATCAAAGTAAAAGTACTTTTAGTTTATATATAAAAAAATAAAAAAATAAAATAAAATATATAAAGCAAAAAAAAAAAAAAAAAAAATTAGTCATAAAAAACACAAACAAAAAGAATAAGACACAACAAGTTAGGGTTTCTTAATCTTTTTTAAATATAGCAAAACATTTCATTAAATGTTCAACATATAAGCGAACTAGGCTAAATATTAAACTAAAGATCATAACACGGATAAGTCGCGTAGGACGGTTATCGGTTTTAATTTATTTGAAAAACTCATTACAAGTTTTTCTTTTCTCATCAAATTTGGAAGTAAAAGCAGTTAAAGTTTATCGATTGCTGAATGAAGCTTTCAAAGACCATGTTCCACTAAGTTGTGATGTGTACCGGTGCCGATATTTCAAAAGTGGGATCATTGATACGGAAGACAAAGTACGTGAAACAAGTTCAACGAGAAGTATTTAATACAACAGGCATCAATTCAAGTAATGGATTTTTTCATATTTTTGCCCAGTAAAGCTTCCATTACGACAAGAAGAAAAATACCTCTTAAAACTTAATTCTGTCCTTGATGGTTTTGCGTATGAAATAAAATAAAAAAACTGCAACTTTCAATAAATTAAAAAGACATTTACTAAGTTTTTAATAAAAAATCATATTGAATTGCACGGAAGAAATTCCAAAAGAAATAAATTATTAGAGTATAAACGTTAGAGATTACTAGTACCATTTAATTGTTACAGTGCAGTTGCCAGTTTTGAGATCGACAGTCCGGCTATGTCAGTATAGTTAGTAACAAATTTAAAAACTTTTCTTGTTTGTTATTTTGTGTTTTACGAATTTTTTTATACATATTCTCTAAATAGAACTTTTAGAAGTTGTTTAAGTTTTAAATGTATATTATATTCACGGACAAAGCAAAAATTCTGAAAACAAAAGAAAATGTCTTCGTTAGGTACTTTCATTTCGAAAGCTTTTCTAGCTTTCTTTTTTTGTATTCAGGTGTCATGGGTCTCTCTCTCTCTTGGCTACCGCAGAGCCGAGCAAAGATAGGAAGCGCGACTTTCAGATCGACATACCCCCAATTTGATTCCCAGATCAGTATACTATAGTTTAATTACAATTAGTGTTTGATAGCAGCTATAGCATATGTTCGTTGAAACACCTTTCAATCTGTAAAACTACATCCTATTCTTTTCTCTCTTTCTACCTCTTTCCCTCTAACCGTCATTATGTTTATACGGGTAATACGAGTCACTGCTCATATGTATAAAAAAAAAACAAAAAACAAAAAAATCAAAAAAAAAATTACTTAAATTTTCATAGCACTATAAGGAAAGGCGATAAAAATAAGAAAAAAAAAAATTCTATTTGGAAGAAAAACTGTAAACAAAAATTCCCTTTTTCTAGGAAAACTTTAAAGATCTTCTTACATTTTTATTCAATCGCCAATTAATTGCATTATTTGTTGTTTTAGTTAGAGTAGACAAATTTGTAATTACTGCATAAAGCCGTTGCATTTAATTGAGTTTTTATATAAATGCAAATCATAATTACGTACAAAGAAGAGAAGAAAACAAAAGATGAATTATATTTTCGGACAGAGGGAATATTTAAATTTTATTCAGTTTTTTGTCTTAATCTATGTGTATACGTATATGTCATATATAATGATTTCCTTTTTATCTACATTTACTAAACTTTACATTACTTTTGTAAGAGATTTTGCGGGTGACAATCATCACATTGCACTCCGCTATATGAATGTAAACAACTTAGACGAAGCATTTTATGCGGTCATGGTTTGTTTTCTTCTGACAATAACATTGCCGCCACCATCACCACCACCATCACCATCATTATCGCGATACCGTCATCGCCATCTTCATTATCATGATTCTACATACATACATACATATATACATATATACATATATACATACATACATACATATATACATATATA
>KK351290.1:183436-189445 GCA_000671755.1 Glossina brevipalpis | reverse complement strand
TTGAATTTTTTTGAAATTAAAAAAAAAAAATGACTTGTGACAACAAAAAAAAAAAAAAATAAAAAAGAAAGACTTTGTATAAATTATAACTGCTGTAAACCCGCACTTGTGAACATAGAAACATATATGGACACGTTTACTCACACACATATATACACACACACACACACGTACACACATACACACACCAACACAAACAATCGACCAAAAAAAAAAAAACAAACAAACAATCATACACAAATGCATACATTAACGCACACACCTACACATATTAACAAACTGGAACTTATTATCCTCGCTCAAGTTACCAAAACCACCAATGTTTAGTTTCTCAAAAACTTAACGAAACGAACGATGAAAAACTATAAATGCACTTTAGTATATAAGGATTAAACGAAGAAATATACTTTGCTAAAGGGAACAGAATAATACGCGTGCGTACGTTTAAGGTATTTTATATGTTTAAGTCAATTGCTTTTATTTTTTGGTTTTTAAATAGAGAGTCATAGAGAAAGGGGAGGAAGAGAAAAAGCAGAACGTAATGATTAGTAATGAATGAATATATGAATACATATAATGTGATTTTTTTTGTGCTAATAAAGCCTAAAAGTTGTATAAAATGGGATATGGTAGGGGAAAGCGCATTCAGTTACGCTTCACTTCACTTTGCTGCATAAACAAGTTACTCTGTTGCTGGGTCTTTAATAAATTTGCAAATGTCAGGTGTTTGATTGGCGACACCCACGTACACACACACACGCGTGCACGCACACGCACGCACACTTATTCAAACACACACACGTATATGTATATATATATATATATATATATATATATATGTAAAAAAAAAAAAAATTTTAAACCAAAGATTTTCTTAATAAAAACAAAATATACCATAAAACAGTGAACCTCATATAAAACAATAACACAAAAATTAAATACATCGCTAAATAAAACAATTTCATTGTAGGGAATCATCATCAAACTCAAACGCTTGACATTTTTATATTCATTATCTAAGTTATTCTGTTATTCCACTAATATTCAACGGAGATCTTGTACGGCAGATGTAGCATTCGGCTTGGCTGTATATTTTTTTTTTTTTTTTTTTTTTTTTTTTTTTTTTTTTTGTTTCCTTCACTAATGTATATATTGCCTTCGATCTATAGGTGTATTTAAAATGAGTTAAACAATTCGAAATGTTAACCTATGGGTTGATTTCTCGATATGTATATAAACGATCTGGTCGAAGAAGCTCTTGTGTTAAATGAAAATATACAAAATGCTTATAAATACTTACATGTATACATAATATCTCACAAGGTTTTTGTTCTAAGTCGAAAGTTTCAGTTTTATTTTATAATAATATTAATCATAATTTCTCATTATTTAATTATTATCCTAAATAATATTGATGAGCACTTTTGTCATCATTATTCATTATTGAAGAACTAATAATAATTGTTCTTTAGTGGCGATTGGCTTTTATCTAAACTCCGTTTATATTCATAATTTAACCAAAACAGTTATACATCTTAAGTAACAGTGACATTCAAAATGCCACTTAAGATGTACACACGCACGGATCAATTGCTTTATTATTAAATTTGCCCAGATTGACTTGACAAATTTTGAAGTATAAATTTAAATGTAAAATAATGCATATGTATATGTATTTTGACAAATTAAATGATTATATTATATATATATATATATATATATAAATAAATAACTAAAAAAAAAAAAAAGAAAGAAAAAAGAAAGAGACAGAGAAAGAGAAAAAATAAATAGTTTTAGAAAAAAGCACTATAATCTCCATAGAAAATTGAATTCAATCATTAAATACGCTTAACCATAAAAAATAATAAAGGAAAAGAAATAAAAAATAAATAAATGAAAGAATTATATCTTAATATTTTTATGGACCACATAAAACCTAAGCATTTATACATACATTTATATTATTTTATAATTTATTAAAGAAGAAGAAGAAAAAAAATAATAGTAATAACAATAACATACCAATACTGACATGAAATGTGGATTTCGGGTCTGGTCACACAAAGTCACATAGGACTCTCTTACAACTAAACCAATCCTTGAATAATTGTAAAATATATAAAGCATTTGATTTAAGGATTTCTCTATTCACACTTACCTTAAATTAAAATATATTTATAGAAATAAGCATTAAAAATAAATAAATAAATAAATATATAAAAAGAAAAAATTTAAATCAGCAAGCAAGTCTTAGGTTTAAATTAAAAGTTTATATATCAAAAAATAATTTTTAGAAATAAAAAACAAAAGAAAAGAAAAAAAAACTTTTTTTTTTTATATATATATATATATATATATTTACTTTATAAATATAGTAATTTTTTGCATTTTATCCTAAATTATATAATATTACATTACGTTATAAGCAAATTTACTTAAAATTATATAAATAAATAAAAATTGTTGCGGAAAGCAAGCAACAAACAAATACATTAAGTAAAAGTATAAGCAACGAGCGTGTGTTTTGAGAATATAAAAATATATTATTTTCACTTTTCGCTTTCTTCGCTTAACAACATTTTACGTGAAGCGCAAATGTATTTTAAAACAAAAATAATAAAAATAGTAATAATAATAATAATAAAAGAAAAAATTACGAAAAAAAAAAAAATGCAAATTTAATATTTAAAAAACAAATACTTGACTAAGCGTATTTCATTTCTATTTACACTTTAGGGCTTCGAAGCTAATGGGTATCCATATTCAGCAGTATTCAAGTTCAATATATAAATAATTCAATAACAAAAAAAAAAAAAAAAAAACAAAAAATTTATTTAAAATCGAGATATACACGGAAGCAATTACTCGTGTAATGATGACCATGAAATTTTCTACTGCTGAAGTCTTTTTTAAAGTCTACTTTTGCAAGAAGGAAAAGACATAAGCGTAGAGGTCTTGAAGAATAACAGAGACTGTTCCGCACGACTGTAATATTGATTTAATTAAACTTGAGTTCGCTATCGTGAAACGATTTTCACCTTTTTATACTATAACAATCGAAATTGAATTATTTTAAAATCACTACAATGTATGGTACAAAGCTAAGAAAATTCCAAGAATATCGTTACACGATTTGTAAAAAATTATTTTTAATTGTGTAAACCATTAGTAACGGCGCTGTGCTGAGTTTCTTAGCGTTTTTAAAATTAATGTTTATTATTTTTTTTTTCGTATATTAATATTTTTCCTTTTTTTTTTTTTTTGCCACCCCTTTCCTATTGCCTATTACTCAATTTATCTCAATTGTGTGTTTTAGTGACATTAGTTGTTGGGAATCAACCGCCAGGCTACGTTGGAGTATTGAAGCTTTCTAATGGCTTACGCAGTCTCACTCGTCTTTTTCGAATTCTAACAGACGGAAATTCAATCATTTAATTTTTCAACACTAACTCAAGAAGTATACAAATATCGAGTTTTTTATTGTATCGAGTTTTATATAAAATTGTTCTTTTCATCAATCTTTTATTTTCGCAATGATATTGAGTTAAAATATGCTGATCTTCTTACGTTGTTTGAAAAATTTCGTCGATTTACCGAACGATGAGCGCGGCTTGTCTTTAACATCGAAATTTTCAGATTTTGATAATAATAATAATTCTACCACAAACAACGAATTTTTTTATCAAACCTGCGAAGCGTTATAGCCTCGATGGTAGTTGTGTTGCTGTATGTTCAAGGAAAGTAAACTTCAAGGATTTTGCTAAAACATATCAAGGCGTTTGAAGTAAATAATGTTAATTAAATTTTTTTAATGATGTTTTTATACATATATCGTGCTTATGTCTTCAAGTATATGCCCATGGCTTTTCCAAGAGTTTGTTATTGACGCTGGCATTGTTAGGTAATGTAAATTGCTTGGATAGCTAGCTGATGACGCAGGCATTGTTAGGTACCGTAGCTTGTTTGGATAGCTAGCTGATGACGCAGGCATTGTTAGTTACTGTACCTTGCTTGGATAGCTCAGCTATCGCTGAAATATTTTGGCGTTTTCATCCTTTCTTTCTCTTGTGGTTGACCATTCAGTGACTAACGATTTTTCTCTTGTGCGTGAAAATATTCAGTTTATTTCCTGTTATCTACTGGCAACCCATTTGGCAGAGTGACCGTAATATTAATAGAATCAGAAGCAAACTTTGATTTAAATACATGTTTGCATCAAGATAAACACAGGTTTTCTCATCTTTCCTTTTTTATTTCTTTTGGCGTCTTATTTAAAGGAGCGGTGCATATAAAATCACGAATAATAATCCTGTAATATTCTTCAGTTTCTTTCACGAACAGTTTCAGAAGTTCTCCTTTCACGCATATATATGTAATGGATGTCATAGACAACTACTTTTCATCAGTAACAATCTTCGGGATCATTTATGCATTTCCGATCTGCAAATATAGACATTCTCCCAAATTGGGCCGGTATCCATAGACAATTCAATAATCAAAATCTTTTGTTTCCACACTTTTGTAGAGGTAATCTTCATGTATAACAATGCATAGAATATGTTGATTGATTGGCAAGCTTCTCGTTGCTCCTAATCTTATCACTTGCGGATTTTCGCCAATAGTGTACATATAGCAATTATTTGAGCAAGCCTACACGAATGGTTAATCAGTGCCTGCATTGTGAAGTTAAATTTAGATTATTGATGAGCATTTGATGTCCATTCTCTTGCCATTCTCTCATTTCTCTAGAAAGCTCGAGAGCTGTCCAACTTGTCAAAGGAAACAAAAATATTGGTGGAAAACAATCTTCATCTCCCAACATACTCTCCGTTTTGCTCAATGCAATTTTTTTTCGCGATTTTGAAGAGTCAAGCCCATCGAGTTTTCTAAAACAGCTGTCAACTGGAAACTAAGAAAAAGTAAATAATCAGATGTGGCTAAATCTGGCGAGTAGAGTGCATGGGGAGCCAATGTAAGAATTTTGACTCTTATATTTGAGCTATCATGATAAAGGATGTGTGAACTGTTACACTATTTGAATGAAGCAACACTTTTGTTTCCAAAAAAAAAAAAAAAATGCGACCTTGTTTTCTCTCAGTATTAATAAATTCACGGTATGCATTCACACTAATTATTAAATGGTCTAGCATGCCTCTGCAAGCTGAAATTTAGGCTTTATAAGGTTTGCAATTGTAACTAAAATAATTATTTTTAAACGAAATCTGTCAAGTATGTGTCAAATCGGGTTTCATATGGTAGTGTTATGGTACGAAGTGTTCAAAGAATCCCCCAGAGAGGGGAAAATGATTTTCTTCCTTTGAACCGATCTTTTAGGTTGCAACAGTTTTTTAATTTTATTCATAACATTAAGTAATATTAATTAATTATATTTTCAATATAAGAAACGATTAATGAAAAACTGGACCGTTATCATTGAACAGTACAGTAATCGCTTCCTTTTTTATACCCACCATCGAAGATGAAGGTTATATTTCATTTTGTCATTTGGTTTGTAACTACCAAAAGGAAACTTCGGAGACCCCCACAAAGTATATATATTCTTGATCAGCATCAAATTTAGAATCGATTTAAGTATGCCCCTCTGTCCGTCTATCCGTCCGCCCGTCTGCCTGTGTAATATCTGTGGTAAACATTCTCCTGGCCGCAAAATAAAGATATTGACTTGAAATTTGGCAGAAACATTGGAAATTCTTTCATTGCCATGCCCACCTAAGATAATTTGGTTTTTTATCATTTTTTAAGATAAGGGTATTAGCTATATAAAATATACGGCACAGCCGAATATAGATTTCTTTTTTTGTTTTTTTTTTTTTTTTTCGATTTGTCAACTCATAATTACGGCTGCGGTGGGAAGGCGTTTAGAACCAGTTGTAGGCATGAAAGAAAATTCACAAAAAAAAAAAAAAAGATGTGCATAGGATACTTCACCAATCAGGTTAAACGTTGGAGTAACTATTTTGCAAGCACTAGAGTTTATTTTGAAGCAGA